>JAVYIG010004200.1:0-169464 GCA_035222895.1 Strongylocentrotus droebachiensis | reverse complement strand
GTGCTCACTACCCCCCGTGAATCCCGTGAGAAAGTGCATATTATAAATCTCCATTTTTAGGAAAAATACTCTGAAAAAGATAAGAAAATTGACACGAAACAGGGAACAAACATATCGACTTTTAAATCATGACCTTTATTTGGACATTTGATGAATTTTTACTTCATTTTGGGTATGTTTGAGTAGGGTATCTCCACACCGGAGTTACGGGTCAAAGTTCGGATAGACTTCTGAACTAGCGCCAATAAAACTACTTTTACGTAGTCTTCAAGAGCAGGCGTTTATAAGAATTAGATCAATAAATAACAAGAAACACAATCAAATAATTATTACTGAAATTTTTTAAATGCTACTTTACATAAAAAAATATTTTTATTTAATTGTTTCAATTTTGTTTATTTTAATTTTAACAACTTAAATTTATATTCCTTAAATTCTATTCTAAACGACTGAAGTGGAAGACTAGTGAACACACCCTTTCGAGAAAAGCCTCCACCCCCCCCCCCCTGCTTATCCCAAAACGGTGCGTGGACGTACACTTTCGAGACAAGCGGGGGAGGGGGGGGGGGCTTTTCTTGATAGAGTGCGTTTGACGGACCCTACAGGGCCGCACTGCACACTCAAAGCCATCCAATATTGTATAAATATTTTTTGTAGGTATTGTTGCCTGTGTCATCAGCATTTTCCAGAGAACAACACTGTTGTCAAATGAGAACCTACATCTTACACCATGAGTGAATTCTGCCTTCTCTTTCTGCTCCTGATCCTCTTGATGAGGTCTGGTGATGTTGAAACCAATCCAGGTCCGAACACTGCAGAAAGGTATGCATATACTGGCTTACTTCAAATCATTGGGTCATCGTGTCCGGTCGGGTGGTTGCATTACACGACTTTGCTTGAAACAAAAGATCATGTGAAGATGTATGTTCAGGATGCGATCTGTGTTAGATTTGCTGTAGGGTTTTCACAAAGTGTCGGGTAAATTGGACCAGACCATTTGTAGATGAGAGGGTTTTCTTTCACAAACATTACCCCTGATTATTCATGAATAAAGGGGTATGTTTTCGCAAAAGGTCAGGTAACACCCAACCCAACCCAACCCGATGATTTGAAATAAGCCCATATACTAGTAACCTTTTTTTTTTTTTTTTTTTAGCAGATGTTTCTGCATTTATTGATAAATCAAATACAAAACATTCAAATAACAATAATAGTATATAATATAATTGATTTACATCAAGAGTGACAACTTAATACACACAAAATAAAATATTAAAAAAAAAAGTACATAATTGAAAGCTTGAAAGTATGGAGGTAAGTAAAAATAATCAAGATAAATGCAGAGGCCAACTATCATAAGCTAAGAAGCTTGAGGCGATAGCAGCCGGGAAGGGGGGGGGGGGGTACATGGCGCTGTTTTTAGGAGAATGTAGGGGAATAGAGAGTCACATATAAAGATTTTGTTCAGGAAATATCTGAATAAAAAGTGGAAAGAAATTAAGAAAAAAGAAAAAAGAAGAAAAATGTGCAAGTGTGTGCTTATCGATTTATAGGCCATAATAATTTTGGGGTTTGTTAAGTGGAAATCGGATGAGTGTCGTGTGGGATAAGAATGTATATCACTATTGTAAACAAAAATATTTCGAAATGCCAAAGGTATAGTATTTATCCAACATTTATACATAAAGATTGCAGTTTGAAAACTGTGAATGTCAGCGATTTTTAATGTTTTTAGTTTACAAAATATTGGATCAGTATGGGCTAAATAATGTGAATGTGTACAAAGACGAAGTGCTTTCTTTTGGAGACGATATATTAACATAATTTTCATCTTACTACTATTGCCCCAAACTATGTTACAATAAGATATGTATGACAAAATGAAGGAATTGTAAAGCATAAATAGTGACTTTTGTGATAGATAATATTTTAATTTATATAAAATGCCTATGCTTCTCGAGACTAGCATGCAAATGTTGTTAATATGACTATTCCAAGTTAGGTTTGAATCAATCATTACACCTAAGAATTTTGTAACTTCTTTTTCAATTATGGGCATGTTATCTATAAAAATATCATAATGAAGTACATGTTTAGAGTGTATGTTTTTGAAATAAATACAATTAGTCTTATTAATATTTAAAGAGAGTTTATTGGATTTGAACCAAGATGATAATTTATTTAGTTCTAAATTGAGGGTTGTAATGAGAATGTTTAAGTCTTTATGCGAATAAAATACGTTGGTATCGTCTGCGAACAGAACATATGTTAGGAGTGGTGATGCATTAACAATATCATTCATATATACTAAAAACAGTAGGGGACCTAATATGGAGCCTTGTGGTACTCCGCATTCTATGGTGGAAATATTAGATGTTGTAGATTTAAACATAACATATTGATGTCTATTACGCAAATAGTCTTCAAACCAAGAAAGTACAATCCCTCTAACTCCATATGCTTTTAATTTATGTATTAATATACGATGGTCCATGGTATCGAATGCTTTCGATAAGTCCATAAAAACACCTACAGTGTGTTCTTTTTTAGAAAGGGAATCAGTTATTTTGTCACATAATTGTAGAATAGCATAATCAGTAGAGTGGTTCTTTCTAAATCCATATTGATTAGGAATTAAAAAGTTATTGATATCTAAGAAAGAATATAATCGTTTATATACTATTTTCTCTAATATCTTTGAAATGCTTGGTAGTAAAGAAATTGGTCGGTAGTTTGAAACTTTAGAGTGATCATCCTTTTTATATATCGGAATTATTTTTGCAACTTTTAGTGGGTCGGGAAAAACCCCTTGGGAAAGAGATAAATTAAAGATATGTGATAACGGGGAAGCTATGAAGTGAATTATTTGTTTTAATAAAGATACACTTAGCTCATCGTAGCCACTAGATTTACTGCTTTTTAATGAACGAACAATTTCTAAAATCTCTTGAATATTTGTTGGATTAAAAAATAAGGATTGATTAACGTTATTATTTAAGTATTTCAAAAAATCATTCTTTTCATTGATTATTTTGGAAGCTAAATCCGGTCCAATATTAGTAAAGTATTTATTGAATGCCTCAGCAACATCATTTTGGTCTATGTGATGCCCATTATCATTAAATTCAATATTATTTGGAGTATCCTTTTTCTTCCCCAAAATGTCATTAACTGTTTGCCATAATGATTGATTATTATCTTTATTATTTTCAATTTTATTACCATAGTATAATTTGCGTGATAAACGAATAATTGAAGTCAATTTATTACGGTACTTTTTATATTTATTTTGATTTTCATTTGTAGGTGATCGAAGTGAGATTTTATATAAACGAATTCGGGTAGATATTGATTTAAGTATACCTTGAGTAATCCATGGTCGTTTATTTTTCTTTTTATTTGACTTAATTCTTGAGAGGGGCACATTTTTATTATAATGACAAAGAAGTTTGTTTATAAATTTTTCATATGAACTGTTCACATCTCTTTCAAAATAAATATCATACCAATCTTCTTGACTCAAGTCTATTTTTAAGGATTCAATATTACGTTTGGTTTCTTTACGTCGTGTTGTGTGTTCTTTATTGGGAATTTGTAGGTGTTTATCATTAGGACCTATCGTAAATATTGGTAAATGGTCTGAAATATCATAATATATTATTCCATTCTGTTTATTATCTAATACGTTTGAGAAAATATTATCAATTATAGTATGTGTTAAGTTTGTAATCCTAGTTGGTTTATTAATGAGAGGTTTAAAAAAAAATGAAGATAATAAATTAGTGAAGTGTTGGCCAAGAACGGTAAAAGGTAAGGATATATCGATATTAAAGTCTCCCATAATATATACATCTTTATTTTCTCTAGAAATAAATTCAAGGCATGATTCTAATTCATCAAAAAATGTGTCGGCTACATTGTTAGGTGGTCTGTACATTACCCCAACGATTCTATTCTTATGTTTATCATCAATAATTTCTAAAAATAATGTTTCTATTCCTTCCAGTTGAATATCATGTCTTATTTTAAATTGTACATCATTACGAGAATAAAAAGCGACACCTCCCCCCTTTCCGTTTTTACGGTCTGAATGAATAAATTCATAATTCTCAATGTTGAATATTGGAGGAGAAGTTGAGTGTAACCAGGTTTCGGTAAGTCCTATCAAAGAAAATGAAAATGTGTTTAGGATAGATAAAAATTCTTCAAAATTATCGAAATTCTTTTGTAAGCTTCGAATATTGATGTTTAATAAACTAAAACAGTGAAGGTTATTATTGGGTCCCGTTGAATTAAAATTTGAATTAAATTCACTAGTAGTATAATATTTACTCTGGGGTGTATAAACTTGATCATTCAGAATATCATTTAAAGCCATTAAGATTACAAATGTGGTATTGCGACCAGTATAAATTAATACTATGTGTTTGGTGCGTGCATGTGCGTGTAAGAGTGGAAGTGCATTTATAATGGGTGTCGGCAAAAACCAACAAAATCAGGGGGGTGTACATGATGTTCACTTGTGCGTGACTATCAGACAGACTCGGGGCCGGTGACAGCGTTCAAACGTGGTCATTAATTAAAAAAAAAAAAAAAACTTAGAAATTTGTAATTTAAGAAAGTTTTATTATTTTTTTTTTTTTTTTTTTAGTATTGTTATCGTTTAAATTTACAGTGATGAATTGTTTTCGAAACGTACTACCTTTAAGTTACAGAGAAAGGTGGGTAAGCCTATGTGCTATACCTAAGGGGGTGAGAAAGAAACAACGTTCAGCATTAAGGACTGGATTATGATTGACATGAGAATAGGGATTTACAGGGGGGTATGATAATACCTTGGCTTTAGCATAAGTAATACAAATAAGCAATAGTTAAGTTGAAATAAAATGAATTAACATATATCATGCCGATCCACGTCACACCGACGAAACACCGCCAGACACCGGCGAACCAGCATACCGCGGAGAGACCGCGCCACATGATAACATTAAATCACGTCATCATGGAGCGCGAAATACCAACGATACGCCAGCCACCAGACCAGGCAACGAAACGCCAGAGCAGCGCAAACGCTACTCGTTGGTCCCTCCCTGACAACCGGCATGGCAACCAGTCCAGCGGGTGAGGGTCGCTGATCATCTAACCGTGAACCGCGGGCCACGCCCACAGACATGGTCGCCACGCAACTACGTTTAAAACAAGAAAAACCATCAACAAAAAACAAGCGATAGTACACTAGTTTCGTGAAATCGACAATGATATAATGAACACCGAGCATGGTATTGATGGCCAAAATTGCCCAATAGTAACAAATAAAAATCAGTCGAAACTCGGCCAGGCATTCAAGTTAAAAGTCGATATATGTAATGTATAATAATTAAACTACAATGAAACAGTCACTAACGATTTGTTTTGGGCAGTCTCATTTGCAAAATTACTCAATGCTACAAAAATTATCCCGCATTTCATAATTAACTCAACCGGGCACTAGGTCGGAGGCACGAAGGTAGCAATGGCCAAAGACACACTTTAAGAATGCAGACCAAATGGGACATTGACATCGCCATAATGCTTATTCAAGCATTTTTGTGTATGTATTGACAAAACAAAACCAGCCATGCAGGCCCAAAAATGTTAAAAAGTCGAGTGTATGTAATGTATAATAATTAAACTACAATAAAACAGTCACTACCGATTTGCTTTGGGCAGTCTCATTTGCAAAATTTTCAATGCTACACCAAAAAAATACCCCGCATTACATAATCAACTTAACCGGGCACTAGGTCGGAGGCACGAAAGTAACAATGGTCAAAAGCACAATTTAAGAATGCATACCGAAAAGGGCATTTACATCTCCATAATGCTTATTCAAGCATTTTTGTGTATGTATTGGCAAAAACAAAATCAGCCATGCAGGCCAAAAAATGTTAAAAAGTCGAGTGTATGTAATATATAATAATTAAACTACAATGAAACAGTCACCACCGATTTGTTTTGGGCAGTCTCATTTGCATAGTTTTCAATGCTACACCAAAAAATAAGCCCGCATTACATAATCAACTTAACCGGGCACAAGGTCGGAGGCATGAAAGTAACAATGGTCAAATGCACAATTTAAGAATGCATACCAAATAGGGCACTTACATCGCCATAATGCTTATTCAAGCATTTTTGTGTATGTATTGGCAAAAACTAAATCAGCCATGCAGGCCAAAAAATGTTAAAAAGTCGAGTGTATGTAATGTATAATAATTAAACTACAATGAAACAGTCACTACCGATATGCTTTGGGCAGTCTCATTTGCATAGTTTTCAATGCTACACCAAAAAATAAGCCCGCATTACATAATCAACTTAACCGGGCACAAGGTCGGAGGCATGAAAGTAAAAATGGTCAAATGCACAATTTAAGAATGCATACCAAATAGGGCACTTACATCGCCATAATGCTTATTCAAGCATTTTTGTGTATGTATTGGCAAAAACTAAATCAGCCATGCAGGCCAAAAAATGTTAAAAAGTCGAGTGTATGTAATGTATAATAATTAAACTACAATGAAACAGTCACTACCGATATGCTTTGGGCAGTCTCATTTGCAAAGTTTTCAATGCTACACCAAAAAATTACCCCGCATTACATAATCAACTTAACCGGGCACTAGGTCGGAGGCACGTAAGTAACAATTGCCTAAAACACAATTTAAGAATGCACACCAAATTAGGGCATTTACATCGCCATAATGCTTATTCAAGCATTTTTGTGTATGTATTGACAAAACAAAACCATGCAGGCCAAGAAAATGTTAAAAAGTCGAGTGTATGTAATGTATAATAATTAAACTACAACGAAACAGTCACTACCGATTTGTTTTGGGCAGTCTCATTTGCATAGTTTTCAATGCTACACCAAAAAATACCCCACATTACGTAATCAACTCAACCGGGCACTAGGTCGGAGGCACGAAAGTAACAATGGTCAAAAGCACAATTTAAGAATGCACACCAAAAAGGGCATTTACATCCCCCATAATGCTTATTCAAGCATTTTTGTGTATGTATTGGCAAAAACAAAATCAGCCATTCAGGCCAAAAAATGTTAAAAAGTCGAGTGTATGTAATGTATAATAATTAAACTTCAATGAAACTGTCACTACCGATTTGCTTTGGGCAGTCTCATTTGCAAAGTTTTCAATGCTACACCAAAAAATTTCCCCGCATTACACAATCAACTTAACCGGGCACTAGGTCGGAGGCACGAAAGTAGCAATGGCCTAAAACACAATTTAAGAATGCATACCAAATAGGGCATTTACATCGCCATAATGCTTATTCAAGCATTTTTGTGTATGTATTGACAAAACAAAACCAGCCATGCAGGCCAAGAAAATGTTAAAAAGTCGAGTGTATGTAATGTATAATAATTAAACTATAACGAAACAGTCAATACCGATTTGTTTTGAGCAGTCTCATTTGCATTGTTTTCAATGCTACACCAAAAAATACCCCACATTACGTAATCAACTCGACCGGGCACTAGGTCGGAGGCACGAAAGTAACAATGGCCTAAAACACAATTTAAGAATGCATACCAAATAGGGCATTTACATCGCCATAATGCTTATTCAAGCATTTTTGTGTATGTATTGACAAAACAAAACCAGCCATGCAGGCCAAGAAAATGTTAAAAAGTCGAGTGTATGTAATGTATAATAATTAAACTATAACGAAACAGTCACTACCGATTTGTTTTGAGCAGTCTCATTTGCATTGTTTTCAATGCTACACCAAAAAATACCCCACATTACGTAATCAACTCAACCGGGCACTAGGTCGGAGGCACGAAAGTAACAATGGTCAAAAGCACAATTTAAGAATGCACACCAAAAAGGGCATTTACATCTCCATAATGCTTATTCAAGCATTTTTGTGTATGTATTGACAAAACAAAACCAGCCATGCAGGCCAAGAAAATGTTAAAAAGTCGAGTGTATGTAATGTATAATAATTAAACTACAACGAAACAGTCACTACCGATTTGTTTTGGGCAGTCTCATTTGCATTGTTTTCAATGCTACACCAAAAAATACCCCACATTACGTAATCAACTCAACCGGGCACTAGGTCTGAGGCACGAAAGTAACAATGGTCAAAAGCACAATTTAAGAATGCACACCAAAAAGGGCATTTACATCTCCATAATGCTTATTCAAGCATTTTTGTGTATGTATTGGCAAAAACAAAATCAGCCATGCAGGCCAAAAAATGTTAAAAAGTCGAGTGTATGTAATGTATAATAATTAAACTACAATGAAACAGTCACTACCGATTTGCTTTGGGCAGTCTCATTTGCAAAGTTTTCAATGCTACACCAAAATGTTTCCCCACATTACATAATCAACTTAACCGGGCACTAGGTCGGAGGCACGAAAGTAACAATGGCCTAAAACACAATTTAAGAATGCATACCAAATTGGGCATTTACATCGCCATAATGCTTATTCAAGCATTTTTGTGTATGTATTAACTAGATAATGTTAAATATTCGACTAGATGTAATGTACGATAATAAAATCGAAATAACAAAATTTAAGTTAAATGGTACGTTTCCATTCTTAACAGCGCTTCCTCTTTCCATTTTTCTTTTGACAGAGAATGAAAAAAAAAAAAAAACACACACACAGAAAATCAATTCAAATTTTACCATCTTCCCCTTTTCTCCTCCTAGTCCTTAGTCCACAGTTCAAATAATGAAAGAATAACGTTTCGATGACATAATAAGGTTTGATTTTGATCCCTTTTCCAACTTTGTCATTTATTTTGAGTTTAATCGAGTTTCAAATATATAACATCTCAATATTCCGTTTTTGGAAAGCATGAAAGTCACTGATTCAAATTACTAAAAATATCTGGGTCAATCCAAACAGTAATTTGATATTAGGTAATGACAATGTTATGAGCTTGGTTCTGCATTATTACTGAAATGATAATTTACAGTGTTATATTAGAAATAAAATCGTAGTCTTTTTCTTACTTTTGTATCCGTTCTCTTGCATATCGTCTGTAGTTCCGGAAATATTTCGTCAATCATAATATACGATGTCCATGTCTATGCGCTAGTCGGTGTAGGTTTTCCAATCTTTGGCGTTTTTTTCCTTGAACTGGAGAATGACATCCGTTCCTTTGACGAAGATCTTCGTCGATAGGTTTCTTTCTTTGCGAAGATTGTAGGCGGTGTTTGCTAATTTTCCGCGGCGAAATTTCATGGTAGGGTTAATGATAAAGTTTAGTTCTGGTCACGCGATTGCATTGCAAAAGAAACATTGTGGAAGTGATTTGAAAGGTTGATCATGGATGTAGCGCAAAAATATTGGTGTATATCAGGGGTATTTGGTTTTGTCGTCAAAATTATTATGTTGCCTAGTCTTGCTAAAAAGTCACATGCACAGGACACAGAAATGTGTATTATAGGACTACACAAACATGTACCAAGAAAGTGTGGTCCACAATAAATTAGTTGTCGTATTTTGAATATGAAGGCATTTGAAGAGCCATCTTTTTCAAGGAATGTTTTTTCTATGATATGAGTACTATTCCACACTAACCTACACAGAATGAAAAGGCTCACAAATTATTTTCACCTTTCCCAGAACTCAACCTTCTCTTTATATGTGACACTTGAACTTATCATGTGATTACAATATATCCATATAGACTATGCATGATACAGATACTCATCATGATGATGAAAGTAATAATAGTAATGATAGTAGTAGTAGTAGTAGTAGTTAGTAGTATATTAGTAGTAGTGATAATACTAATAGTAATAATAATGATAATAATGGTAATAATAATGGTAATCATCATCATCATCACCATCAGTTCTAGTAATAATAATGTAAACTTCATTATCAATATTATTATTAGAAGTAGTAGTAATCTTTTTCTTATTGTTATTATTATTGCTATCATCATCATTATTGTATTTACTGCCAGACTCTGCTTTTGGAGGAACAAGTACCTTTGCCAGAACAATACTGCCCTCACCTGCAATTTAGGACAGTATGTTTCAAATGTTAATATCAAAGGCAATTTATTCTGATATCCCAATGGTTGTTATATTGCCCACTTGAGCACGTACATGTACATAATACTCAATGTTGAGTATCTCATGATAGCTTCTCATCCAATAGGAAGCTCTCTAACTAATATCCTATCATAACCAATTAATTCATTATTCATTTTACAGTACTGTCACTGAAATGGAGTTCCTGAAGCTGGCCCGGGACATCCCTCCATCTCACTACGAGGATGTAGGGATATCTCTAGGGATCCCATATGCTCAGCTACAGTCAATCCTAGGTGAGAAGTTGAAGAACTTCAAAAGTGCTTTAATGGATGTGTTTATGAAATGGAATGTCATGCAGCAACCTCCACACTCAAACAAACGGCAGCTTTTGGCAGAAAAACTACGAGAGATTGACTTGGGTGGCCTATCAGACAGATTACTCAATGGACCACCAATTTCAAACAGCACAGGTAAACAAATACTAATTCTTGCTACACCAGAAGAAATACAAAATATATACCATAGAGATAGTGAATTCTCTGTGTTATATCCATTTGCCCCAATTTACAAAAGTATCAAATTTTATCAAGTCCATGCATGTTTATATAATTTACTAATTTTACTTTGTTAATCCTAGATATTTTCTGGACACCAATGACAAGTACTTTGAGCGACAGCAGAGTTTGATGTATGCCAGCTTTAGTTATATTATTTTCGTCATCCCATTATGATAACTGTAATTATGCATTCGCCCGCCGAAGGTGGAGCCGGATATGTTTTTGAGTTGTATGTCCATTCATTCTGCTGTACTGCTATTGCAATATCTCGAGAACCACTTGAGGTATGAACTTCAAACTTGTTGATAGTATGTATCACCATAGGAAAATAATCTTGATTAGATTTGGGTATATTAGTCGGACATAGAGGAAAAATTTTGAATATAGAGGTTTTAGCTTCATGATATGTCAAGAACCACTTGAGTTATGAACTTCAAACTTGGTGTTATCGTGCATCACCAAAGTGAGATGATGTGATTAGATTTTGGGATAAGTATGTCAAGGTCCATGAGGGTCAAAATAAATTAATCTTTAGGGTTTGAGCCCCATTATTGCAATGTCTCAAGAACGGTTTGAGCCATAAATTCCAAACTTAGTGTTAGTATGCATCACCATATTGAGACAAACTAATTTATATTTTGGGTTAAGAAGGTCAAAGGTCAGCAAAATGAAACGATTACCACCATATCAATAACTACTTTGAGCTAATTTAGCTGGAAAATTGAAAATTAAAAAACTATGTATGGTATGCGTCACTATAGGGAGACAAGTGATCAGATATTGAATTGTCAGGTTACGGTCAAAAAGAAAGATCAATCATCATGGATTTGTATATATATATATATATATAGGCTTCTTCTTCTGATTATGATATTTAAAGATTGATTCAAGCCCTGGTCTTACACAGAGGCATACTGGAGATACAGTCATATTTGTCTTCTTTTTCAAAATAAGATGTGTGATTGTCAGGGAATCTCTACATAGCTGAAACGTCCTAGGAAAAATTATTCCAGTGATTTTCATCTACAATTACATGTAGGTACCGGGTATACACAAATTTCTCAGATTTCAAATGCCCTTAAAGTTGAATGAGGTCATATAAATTCAGACTAATATGTATGACTTTGTGTCTTTGAGTAAATGCACCTAGTTGTACATGTATGTCACACTATTAGCCTCAGGCCTTTACAATCCTTTCAGATGTATCAAAATATGTTGACGTAGATCGATTCATGTGAATATGGATTATCTATTTTTTTTAGGAGGGCCGTCAAGACTGCTTGAATCACAGACCAAACCCCCAGCTGAATCTCAGACCAAACCACTTTCTCCTGAACTGGTTGAGCGGTGTGCAAATGATTTCAAGTTCAAGTACAGGTCAACTCTCTGTAAGATCAGAGCCGATCCTCTCAATCCTGCTTCTGTTGTGCAGTTTAAAGACATGTATACTAATCTCGTCTTACTAGAAGAACATGGGACAGAGAAGCTAATGCTAGATTACAATGCTATCCTTGATCTCGAAGTCAATGGAGAGTTCCCAAAGCGGATCATGGTTCAGGGAGAGGCAGGGGCTGGAAAAACTACATTTTGTGCTAAGATTGCCTGGGACTGGATTGAAGGGAGGCATTTCAGTCACTTTGTGTGGGTCTTGATTGTTCCTCTACGTGAATTTAAGCAACACACTATTGGCGAGATTGTAAAGTCCTATTTGGCCAAAAATAATCCAGCAACGGTTTCACAGATTACTGAGTATATCCGGTCAAATCCTGACAAGGTATTCATTGCATTCGATGGGCTAGACGAAGTCAGTTGCAAAATCATGAACACGGAATCTTGTGAATCACAGCCTACTGATCAAATGCAACTTCAGCCATCACAGCCAAGTGTCACCCCCTCAGGGGCATGTGGAAGCTCATCTGAGACGGGTGATATTGGACTTGTAGATATTCTTTGTTCAGATCAACTTGCCTCTTGCCCAGTCTTGGTGACCACTCGCCCATGGAGAGCAGTAGAGATTAGATCAGATGGTGATCTAATGAAGCTCTACACATTCATTCATGTCGAGGGTTTCAACAGAGAGAATTTGTCAGTTTACATTCACAAATACTTTCCAAAAAATGATGATAAAGCAAATCAGCTTATCCAGTTCACCAGTGAGAATGATGTTATAGCTGAAAACATGGCCCACTATCCTATATATGTAGCCATGTTGTGTCTAATGTGGAAAGAACTTGACGAGCAAAAACTAAAGGAAATGAAATCATTGACAACTTTTTCTCAAATATTCAAAACAATGATTGCCTTTCTCAAAGAACATTATGCTCAGAAAGAGGTGAAGAAAGTAGGCAGCCCCTCACTCCATGCCTATTTGAAAAGAATTGATGAGCTCCTTGGACCAATTGCCAAACAGGCCCTCAATGGTCTACTAGAAAATACCTTGGTTTTCGGTGAAGATGATTTCAAAATATGCCCAGAATCCAAGGACACTGCCTGTCGTGTCGGGATTTTGTCTCAGGAGGACAGAATTACCTCTAGCTTGGACATACATAAGGGGAATTCTTATGTGCAATTGCCAGTCTTCTTCCCTCACAAACTGTTTCAGGAGTACATGTCTGGAGTCCATCTTGCTTCCCTATATGATACAGACCGTAATGAATTCATCAGGCTGATTGGAAAAGTAGTGCTGCCAAGGAAGGAGGAGTTTAGATATCTCCTTTACTTTACTGTGTCACAGAACAAATGTACTGCAACCCATGTAGTGAAGTCTATGCTTCAGGGACTAAGCATGGACTTGTGGGACATAGAAGCAGAGTTACCTTTCATTGTTGATGTAGCCTTCGAGAGTCAGGACCCAGATGTAGCAGCCTTGGTGAAGGACAGGATTTCATCAGAGGAGATTGTGCTGACTATATCACCAAACATGACAGCACACACTGTAGCTGGTTATCCATTCATTGGACCACATGTGGTAAGTTTAATCATAGTTTTATAAACAAAATTAGTTCATTTATTTTTGTAAAAGTTCTTACTCTTATATCTTTGCAATTTTCTTACATTACAATGGTATAATTATGGAACGGTGCATCTCGACTAGCACATTTGCTATTATCTTCATGGCCCCTTTTACCAACCAAAAGTTTCTCTTCTCGTATATGTACAAATCAAATCAAAGAGGTTTGAACAGTAATAATTTGGAAACAAGAACGATATGCATGCATTGATGCCTGCATTACTATTTATTTGAGCAGATAAATAAAGCAATTAGATGATTGTATGTACACAACATGCAACAAGGAACACGTCATTACTAGGGCTGCGACGAGTAGTTGAATACTTGAGTACTTGAACTGTTGACAACTACTCGAGTACGATTTCTCGTACTCGAATATTCGGCCGCAAAAAAAAATTAAAAATAAAATCCCGGTCACCTGGCACTGTCCAGGCCGACGCTTACCCGTGCCAGGGAGAGCGCCCGCCGCCGGCATGGTACTGTCAGTAAAAAAAATTCCCAGCTCAATCACTGTCAAACTCACCACTCAGAAACTGGGACAAAATGTCTGGATTTCTGTTTGGACTCGGAGGAAAATGGATTATTCTGCCATCTTTGGTTTTTAAAACAGCATTGTTTACTGTTATTATTATTATTAAATCGGCGCCTTCAACTGCAACTCGAAATAAAATTGCTTGAGTTTTCGGAGACGGACCTGTGATACTGCTCCCGTGGTATGGTGGTGGCAACAACAAAAACAAAACAAACAAAAAATTAATAATTAATTGTAAGCCTGGAGTGTACTCGGGTACCTCATTACACGGTTGTGCACAGCCTTAGTCATTACACACGGATGGTTTTCCATATACTTTGGCCTACATGTATATGGCCTTGCATGCTAACATACTAAAACTTGACCCATATAGTGCGATACATTGTAATGCAGGATATAAAATGGCATCTAAAACGTCCCGCTTCACAGATTTTCAAAATCGGACTATGAGATGCCCTGAGTTTGACCACCCAGAAATTTCAAGATTAAGAAAATAAAAAAGGGACACAGGAAAAATCAGTCTGGATATTGATGTCATAGCTGAGAAGAAACCCTGCTTAATCTGAACTGTGACTTGCTTTCAATTTTGATTCACTCAAAATGTATGTATGGTATCATTTGAAGGTGCATTTCATTGTGATAATTTTTTTCCCTTTTTCATCCACGCTTATGTGTTACAATGTAGGATAGTGGAGATACATGTAGGTAGGCTGAAAAGGCATGAAAACGGATCTGAAACAGTCAAAAAGGTGCCTGGACAGTCAGTCTAGGGCACACAATGGGATAGCTAGTACAGAATATGCATACAAAATTTGAAAGGAATTGGGATACAGAACGGGATCTAATTAGGAACAACATGCACTGCATGCACAACGAATGTGATTTGAGTGGAAGAGGAAAAATAATTTAGAATGCGCAAATTTTCAAGGCATTGACGAGGACGTCAGTGCAATTACATTGAAGAGCTGTACTGGCACGTGCGTATATGCATCCATACCTTTTAGATGAAATAAAATTTGAGGAAAGGGAACTTTATAAATAGTTTGCACTTTGTACATTTTCATCCCTTCCAAAAAAATATCTCTTGCCTCTTGAAACTTTGATTATGACCTTCCATGACCTGGTATGAATAAACTTATGAATAAAGAGTGGCCTACTTGGGATACTGACTAAACATTTTTTGTATACAAACATTTCAAGGCTCCGACTCGCAAGCCCAGGTTTACAGTCCTTACAAACCAGCTAGCTGTTCTCACATTCTTATTCATATTCTTGTCCTGAAACCTTGCAAATCTTCTCATTCTATAATATTTCCCAAATGGCCACCTAATATTCAAATGTGCATCATCTTTTTTATCTATTGAAATTCAACTACCACATACATCTGTGAATCTTGATGTACACCCCCTCTTTCTTTTGTTTTCTTGTTTTCTCTCTCTTTTCCATTTTACCAATATTTTTTTCTCTCTCTTTTCCATTTTACCAATATTTTGTTCTCCATATTTGTATTATTATTATTATGTATCCATTGAGGGTAGTCATGCTATCAAGCTTTGCTTACTTTGTCAACCCTCCTGTTTGATGTTTTTGATTAGTTACAGCCAACCTTACTATGTTTTACATATATATACTCTTTTGTCATGTATAAAACTTTCAACGAAAACTGCAAAAGAAAAAGAAAATCAAACAGATATAAATAAATCAAATCAAGTGAAGTCCCAATTCTTGGTTTATATTTGTACAACAGGGCACAATGGAATCTGTTTGATATCATTGGCCCTGTGTAAAATTGGTGTTATTGATATTGCAACTCTTAAAGGAGCTACACAAAGAAAATTCACTTAACAACTGAAAATCAGAACAAATTACATATGGATGGAAAGATTTTCTCTTGAAAAACGCGAATAATTTGCTGAGAAATCATATAGATATCATGGAAAGGCATGAAATGCAATTTTTAAAGACCTTCTTAGACCCCCAAGCGCCCCCGAACGTAAGCCAAACACACGAGCGTAGCGAGCTCTGAATAGTGACGTCACACACTGGACAAACAGCTCAGTGCCGTGTAGCAGTCTGCAGCTAGCCAGCCGTGTCCTGTATGTGACGTCACAAATATTGACGCTCTATAAAGGACCACTGATTAAGGCAGAAAATCTGGATCTCAAACTAACATTTTTGAGAGTTGATTACTGCGGGCCCCAAACATATTTTGAAGAAAAGAGTTGTTGTATTTGATCAGCAAGGCTTTCCCTTCGCAATGATATGAGTTTTGCATCAATTCAAAACACATTTGATTCTTCGTGTGGCTACTTTAACATACATGTATTGTACAAAGATTACTGGAGATCAATTCATCCAATCTTCTGCTTCACTCTCCCTTGGTAAGACTGAATACATGTATGTGCTCATAATAATAATAATAATCCGTTTTTGTATATAGCGCTCAATATACCGATCCAACGATGTGCCTTTAGAAGCGCTTTACAGGGGGTTATCAACAATTTATTGCTTTTCTCCTTTGTGAGCCTAGATTTTTGCTCTGTATCCATGTTATAATTTAGTGATTGTATTCCTATATATTAAAATTATAAATGAGTAAGGTATGAGGCACCAGATGGTGTGAACTTAAGTAATCTCCTCTGAAACCTGTTTTTAGACTTATACTCTCCTTTTATTTTTATTCTCTGTTTGTACATGGGAAACTATTAAAATAAGATTTTCCTACTGTCGCAAAAATAGGAATTTGATATGAAATGTCATGGTAATAGTTTCAGCCTGTACCCTTATTTATTTCCTTTTCCTCTACGTAGTTTCTAGCACAACATCTCGGGCACCCGCCCATGTAGGTTACACATGTATGCCTAACAATTCAAGTGAACATCTATATTCTGCATCACATCAGTAATCACTTTGTCCTTTTAATCCAGGTTAAACTCTGTACTGAGAGAAATTGTGGACCTACTATGTCACTTGATGTGGCAGAGATGATGTGCTCCATACCATCCTTGAAGGAAGTTTCTCTTCATAAAGGTGCATACCATCATTGTTTTTTTGAAACACTTGCAAGGAAAGGAAAAGAATCAAAGGTGAGCAGTCCACCCACACTTGTGATGTATGTATGAGTGTTTAATTCAATTTCATTCCAATACCATCTCTTTCCCTTTTCTAATCTACACTTTACTTTTCTTCAAGGAATTAAAATGTCTCATAATATATGCTGGTTCTTTTGACAGAAGAATATATCAATCGTCACTAAGTATGAATACTAACCATGGAAACCTAGAGGGTGGGCGGGGAGCATCATGTAAACAGTTGTATGCTATAAGACAACTTGAATGCTCTGCAAAAAACTCCCACACAGGAAAATCACAACATACTTAAAGGGGAAGTCCTTCCTAATGTTATTTTGGCTTTAATAAAAACAAAAAAATATGAGAAACAAAGTAGGGAAAGTTTGGGCGATATCCGATTTAAAAAATGCAAAAGTTATGAATTTTTATGCTGTCATCAGTGGAACACATATTTACAACACTGATGTATCTTTGAGCTCCTCTCCAATTTGCTCTGTATAGAAAATGTCATGAACTTTCATTTATAAAATTGATTTATAGTGCTAAGAACCATTACCTATGCCATGGAGGAGCCTTCTGGTGTGTCTTCAAAATACAAAAAGGTAGTTGTTGCTGTGGATGTGTTGGCCACACGTTCAACTTCAAAATTGGGTATGAATGGTTATGGTACTCAATGCAATACATTTGATTTGCACACAAATTACATCACTCGCCGTCAATCAGATCAGCTGTGCATTCTGTGACAAAAAATCAGCATGTACATGTATTACCATTATTTTTGGGGTTTGGAGTGGGTTGATTTTTCGTCATTCTTAATCAACTTTTATAATTTTCGCTAGAATTAACAAGTTAAACAAATGTAATATTCTTACTCGGTATTAGTTTATGATTGCAAAGATACCAAATTCAGTCAAGTCCAAAATCAATGAATCCTCTCTTTAAGAATGTGAATATTATTACAGCTGTGTTATGCATTTCGTTGGTGATAAATATAAGAATGCAATGAGAAATTAGTGCTAGTAAATGAATATATGCATGTATAGATGAGTTACTTAACTATATTGACAAACCATGCAGGTCCAGACTCTCAAGCTTGTTGGAGTCAAATACCCCACACCAGCATCATTACATCACCTAGTAGAAGCACTGTGTTCCATGCCAAACCTGACTGACTTGACACTTGAAATGATTCTCACTGAGGTGTTCTACTCTACATTGAAAGCAAAGGCATCATCCATACAGGTATTTGTGTCCCAATTTAAATGTCATTGAGGGTCATTGAAAGAAATAAAGAGCAGTAATGATTATATGGGGCACATTTACATGTTTTTTTCTCCAAACACCCTGTTTTAAAGGCCTTTCTTGGTATATTGGAACAGTCATGATACATGGAATGAAAGCAAACTACACATGTACTGATTCAGTTGAAATTCGAGTGTGTATAAACATTTACATTGTTTTGATCAATAATCAATACCGGTATGCACCCTATTCCGAAAGGTGGACCTGTGCGCTATAAAAGTAGCCACTATTATTATTATTATTATTATATGGTTTGTTAAGAGCCAATTTTAATAAAGACTTGAATTTACCAAACCGTATCATAGCAACAAACCTCCTGAATTAGGGACCTTGTGCACGTGAAATCCAAAGTTATTTGCTAAAATAGCAAATGCATATTTCTGGGTATTATTAATTTCAGTGTTATTATGAGTAGGACATATCAATGCAAACAGGTTGGAAGCCATGTAAAGAAAACATATATAATTTAATAAAATATTTATAAAAAACGTTTTTTCTAATATCAACCTTTCCCTTCAAACTTTAGTGTTTTTTTAAAATTGCAATAGACAAGAATACAATTTGAAAATAAAATATATTCAATCATTTTTTGTGAGAATATTATTATAATTGCAACTATGGAACTAATAGAATTCATGTGAAATGTAAGAATTCAATGAAAAATTAGTAAATAAAACATATGCATGTATAGACGTGCTGCTTAACTATATTGACAAACCATGCAGGTCCAAACTCTTGAGCTTGATGATGCCAAGCGTTCTACACCAGCCTCGTCACATCACCTAGTAGAAGCACTGTGTTCTATGCCAAACCTGACTGACCTGAAACTTGTAATGCTTCTCACTGAAGAGTTCTACTCTACATTGAAAGCAAAGGCATCATCCATACAGGTACGTGTGTCCTAATGTAACTGCATGGAGAGGGTCATTGATAGACAGAAACGGCAGTAATGGTCATATGTATTGGAACAGTCGTGAAATATGGAATCAAATCAAACTACGCATATGCTGATCCAGTTGAAATTCAAGTGTGTATAAGATTTACAATGTTTTGATAAATTATCAATATCCTACCTTTTCTGAGTTTGATTGATAGGAAACATATGTTATTTAGTTTTTAAGAGCCAATCTTCATAAAGACGTGAATTTACCGAACTGTACCAAAGCAACAAACCTCCTGACTTAGGAGTCTTGTGCACATGAAATCCAGAGTTATTTGCTACTATAGCAAATGCTTATTTCAGAGTATAATTAATTTGAGTGTTATTAGGATTGGGACTAAACAATTGTATTGCACCATGTATATGTGGTCGTGGTTATTTTACCTGACTGCTAAGAAAGCATAAATGCTTGTAAGTAAGCAACCAGACGGCCGACGGCTTTCGGTCCTCTCCGAGGGACCTGGTAATGAGGATTAATGCCTTACCAAAGGGCACTAGCGCATCGCCTTCGTTTCGAACTGGGGTCACCGGATTACGAGACCACTGCTCTACCGACTGAGCTGTCTCACCTCAAATGCAACAATGCAAGCAGTCTGCATTATTATACATGCAACTATGTAATTAATAGAATTGTTGTGAAATGTTAGAATACAATGAGAGATTAGTTTTAAAAAACATATGATGTATATAAAGACGTGATGCTTAATTATGTTCACCATGAATGCAGGTCCAGACTCTCAAGCTTATTGATTATAAGTGTACCCCTTCAGCCTCATCGCATCACCTAGCAGAAGCACTGTGTTTAATGCCAAACCTGACTGACCTGACACTTCAAATTAATCTCAATGAGGAGTTCTACTCCGCATTGGAAGCAAAAGCATCATCCATACAGGTACACATGTACTAATATATACGTAATTTCAAGGGTCATTGAAGAAGAGTATTGGTGATTATATGATGCAAATGTATATAGTTTTTTTTTATATTCCAAACACACTTTTGTTCTTTGAATGCCATTCACAGAATATGTAGGAATAGTAATGCAAAATTGAAGGAAAGCAAACTACGCATGTGCTGATTCACTTGAAATTGAAGTGTGTATAAGATTGACATTGTTTTGATCAATAATCAATATCCAACCTTTTCCAAGTTTGATTGATAGGAAAAATATGTCATATAGTTTTTTTTAAGAACCAATTTCAATCGATGCTTGAATTTACCAAACTGTAACATTGCACATAAAAAACACACCAGAATTAGGCATATTGTGCACAAGAAATCCAAAGTTATGAATACCTTTAACTTGTATACATTAAAGATGAAGTTGAGTTCTGGTCATGCGATTGCATTGTGAAAGAAACGGTGTGGAATCGACCAGAAAAGGCTGATCATCTAGCGCAGGCCTTCTCAACTGGCGGCGCACACGGTCGGAGTGGCACACGGCTGTTCCAAAAAAATTATAAAAAATAAATAAAAATTAAAAGACTCAGCAAAATCAAAAAGTCGCAGTCGAAGATGAGCCCAAAATGTAAGCAAACTATTTTGTTTGTTTCATTTTCACTTGATTTTGACATTTTCCGTGTTTATTGCACCAAAATAACTACATATAAATTTACTTACAGTGTAGATTTTACCCAGGAATTGTACTAATTATTTCACTTCAATATGAAATTATGATTGATATTTTATGGAATAAAAAGGTGGTAAAAATACCACATCTGGGCCTTAAAAAAGCCCTAAAATCCACTAGCTTCCTGGAGCTTTTACCCCTGGACCCCTCCCGGTATCGGCTCGGTCGCTACGCTCCCTCGCATCACAGTCACCAAACATACAGGTTGGCACTTCAACCTCAATAAATTTTTGTTTTGGCACTTCTAATAAACTAGTTGAGAAGGCCTAATCTAGCGTATAAGATTTGTGTATATTGCAAGGTTCTGGAATCATCAAAATGATAAGAAATTTGGCCAAGTCTTGGTAAAGTTACAAACACTGTACACAGAAAGATGTATATGGAACTACACGAACACGTGGGGTAAAAATCCTACCCCGGAGTTTTACGATGTTACATGACATATTTAGAATATGAAGGCATTTGAAGAGCCATGCTTTTCAGGGAACATGTCTTATCTGATGTTCTTCCACACTTGCATAATAAGAATGATAACGCTCACAATTTTTTTTTCACCTCTTCCCAGAACTCAACCTTCTCTTTAATAGCAAATGCATATTTACGGGTATTATAAATTACAGTGTAAGTAGGAGAAGGCATCATCAATGCAAACAGGTTGAAAGCCCTTTTAAGAATAGATATATAATTTTTTGGTTAATCAATCTTACTAATCATCCTCTCAATAGTATTTTTTTACTTCTCAATAGACAAGTATTGAATTTGAAAACAAAATCTATTTAATCATTGTTGCTGAGAATTTTATTATGAATACAGCCATGTAAGGAACTGAATTTGTGTGAAATGTAAGAATACAGTCAGAAATTAGTAAATAAAACATGCGTGTATAGACGAGCAGCTTAAGTATATTTACAAACAATGCAGGTCCAGACTCTCATGTTCTTAACTGGCCTGCAGTGTCCCACACCAGCCTCATCACATCACCTAGCAGAAGCACTGTGTACTATGCCAGACCTCACTAACCTGACACTTGGAGGGGGTCTCACTGAGCAGTTCAACTTGACATTGAAAGCAAAGGCATCATCCATACATGTATGTGTGTAGTGCTGTGTCCTAATGTAAATGTGATGTAGAAGGCCATTGCTAGACAGAAAGAGCAGTAATGGTCATATGGTGCACATGTATATAAATATTATGTTTGTGTTTTCAAGCACCCTTTTTCAAGTCCATTTGATATATTGGAACGGTCATGAAATATGGCATAAATGCAAACTTCACATGTACTGATTCAGTTTAATTTCAAGTGTGTACAAGATTGATATTGTTTTGATCAATAATCTATATCCAACCTTTTCCAAGTTTGATTCATAGGAAAAAATACGCCATATAGTCTTTTAAGAGCCAATTCTAATAAAGGCTTGAATTTACCAAACTCTTCCATAGCAACAAACCTCTTGACTTAGGGATCTTGTGGACATGAAACTCAGAGTTATGAATACCTTTAATACATTTATAGCAAATGTATATGTATGGGTATCATTCATTTCAGTGTTAGTAGCATTAGGACCTATCAATGCAACAGGTTGGAAGCCCTTTAAGAGTACATATTTAATTATTTTTTAATCACTCTTACTATATTGTTCTTACCATAGAAACTTTTATGAGTTCTTTTACTTCAAGAGACAAGAATTGAATTTGAAAATATAATCTATTTAAATATTTTTGTTGAATTTTTTTTATGAATGCATCTATGAAATTGATAGAATTTGTGTAAAATGTAAGAATACGATAAACAATTAATAAATAAAACATATGCATGTATAGACGTGCTGCTTAACTATATTCACACACAATGCAGGTCCAGACTCTTGTGCTTGATGATGTCCAGTGTCTCGCATCAGCCTCATCACATCACCTAGCAGAAGCACTGTGTTCTATGCCAAACCTGACTGACCTGACACTTAGAAGGAATCTCAATGAGGAGTTCTTCTCTACATTGAAAGCAAAGGCACGATCCATACAAGTATGTGTGTACTAATGTAAATGTCATGACGAAGGGTCATTGAAAGACAGAAAGAGCAAAAATGGTATCATTTTATGGTGCACATATATATTTTTTTTTTTCTTCGCCAAACACCCTTTTTTATTAAGGCCTTTCACTTGGTATTATATTGGAACAGTCATGAAAAATGGAATGAAAGCAAACTACAGAGTGAGTCAGAAAAAATGTCCCACTTTTTAAAAGTTGTATTGTTTGAAGTATGAATATTTAATCATGGGTTTCATGATATGTCTTGATAGAGTTGATAGAGAATGTCTACCTTCTTATTCTGTAAGTACTTAAACATTTTCTTCCGTTTAACATAATCTCATAAACCACATACATTGAGCGATAAAAGTATAATATTTATCTTATCTCATTTTTCTTTAAGTTTGAAAATACATCAGCAGTTTTCTTCAACTTATGGATCAATACAAACTTATGCATTGTGTTATTTGTATCCTAAATAAATTATTTGCATGAATCTTAATTAAGTAGAGGGTAAAACAAAGAAAAACAAATAAAACAACCTGTGACGCCTCAGGCATCATATGGAAAAATCAAAGTACCTATTTTGACATCAGGGTTCCTGCATTGAATTGTATACTGTGCCAGACATGCCAACCGTTCCGATTTTAACGGAACTGTTCCGTTTTTGAAGTTTTTATAGCCCTAAAAAACGGAACGTTCCGATTTTGGGGAATTTGGCTTTCCATACATAGCATTGACTACACTGGATAGGCACTTTCACGCACATGGTCCGTCCGCCGCCATCTTGTTTAATTCCGAAACAACACGGCCGCCGTTATTTACTGTTTTGATACTAGTGTGCGGTCGTGCATTTTGGGGGGAGCATGGTGGTAGATGATCGTGCGCGCGGCGCCCGCAATACCCATTCAAAGTATAGTAGCGAAGACTTCGGTGATTCAGTGGGCACATTGCAAGTGCGATATACGGTGTGTTGTTGTTCATGAACGCCGGGCCTAGCGGCCTGGGCTGGAGTGTCTGTGGTACTGGTGATCGTGAGTGTACGTGTGAGTTCTGCCGTTTGACTGTGGATTCGAATTTGCCATTCGACGCTTGAACGAGGTGTTTTCTTCCTGAATATTATCATGGATTCACTCAAAAGAGCGAGTACCCAAGGAGGAGATCCTTTGACTGGAAACAGATTTTTAAAAACGTTTTTATGCACATCTTTATTTTGGACTTAAAAATGGTAGGTTCGAAATGCAGTAAGAGTGATTGGGTGTTTGTGTACGTTTTGCGCGAAAATTATGCTGCGGTGTCTTGCGTTCCGGAAAGACCCCCATTTGTTACGGACAAATATGGTAAATGTTACTGACAGCCATCATATTAGCCTATAATCTAGGCGGAGTGCCGAGATTTTTTCTTTGCTGCTAGACTAACCTTAAGCAGAACGTCTGATACGGCGAGACTACGAACCGTGAGCCGCGCGCGCACCGCCTATACTCACTGGTCTAGCTTTAGTCGTTTTTTTATTATCGACAATGAATCCGTGGCAGTTTTTCGTACAAAAACTGCCACGGATTCAGGGTCGATAATAAAAAAACAACGACTAAAGCTAGACCAGTGAGTATAGGCGGTGAGCCGCTTCGCGACTCACGGTTCGTAGTCTCGCCGTATCAGACGTTCTGCTTAGGGTTAGTCTAGCAGCAAAAAAAAAAAGCTCGGCACTCCGCCTAGATTATAGGCTACCATCATATAGGGTTGGCATCTCTGCTAAGCTTGCTCTCCCATGTCCGTGATATTTGAAAAGAAAACAGAAGAGAGATTATCATTAGGGTGATACATTATTCTGTGCTGGACTTTCTCCGCGTTTAACATATCCATCATCCGAACCGTTTTTAGCGATCCTCTGCCATCTTTGCCCCCTTCATTCCATTTGATAACTCTGTGGATTGACCAGGCGACAAAAACAAAGTGGTCTGCATCTCGTAACTCATGCACTTTTTTAATTAGAATCTTATGATCTTTGCGATTGGATGGATAAACGTCGTCACTAACGTAAATGCTTTTTTCGTTGAACTTGAGTCACTTTCCTTTCAACGACGCTGCATAATAATTTAATGTTCATAGATGATTTTTAAAAATAATTAGCAATTTTCTAGGCGTAAACTTGTTTTTGACTCACACGGCAGTATGAGAAAAAGTATAAAGAATTCTCTAACAGGTAGTGTTTTTTGTTTTTTTTAACTTGACGTCGATACCCTATTTAAATTACTACTGCTATAGTGGATACTACTACCAGTACTACTACAGTAAAACTACCACTATGATTAATATTAAGGGTTTTCATGAAATAGCAATATGTATTGGATCAATTTCTTTTTGAATTTTTTGTAAATCTCTTGCGCAAAATTTGTCTTACTTTTAGTTTTTTGTTGTTGTAATTCTTCATAGTTTGTTTTTCTTCTTTTTTTCATTTCGTAACTGTAGCTTTTGAGTGTATTCCCCTTAAAATAGATTATATGCCAGAATGAAATAGATCCACTTACTAGTAACTGATATAAGGTTTACAAGCAATATTGCTGTTATATGTTACAGGGTTGTTTTCCTCAGATCAGGAAGGGAAACTTCAGGTTCAATGGAGTTGATTGTGATGACTTGAACTCATTTCTTCACACCCCCACATCTTTGGAAAGGTTAGTAAAGCATATGTGATAAAAAAAAGCCTGTAGACTTATAGAGCTATATATAAAAAAATATATAAAGAGCCTCTAAAGGGAAGTGAGAAAGATGCATGTCAATGATGCATACAATTAATACTGTTTACCTCACCTCGACTTAATACAAAAACAAGATTTCATATCTAACAGAACTAAATATGCAGTAACAGCTTAATTGTATATGATAGAAATGCACATTTGAATGATATATAAATAGCTGCAACCAGAATGTTTATGATTTGATTTGTTCTTAGTTTTTCTGCTTGACAATGATCTCTTATACATTTAATGCCTCCGCCCACCGAATGCGGTGCCGAAGGCATACCGTATTTGCCGGCGATAAGGCCGCAGCGCCGTATAGGCCGCACCCCCGATTTTGACATTTAAAAAAAAAAAAAAAAATCTTTTGCCAAAGTCGGGATTCGATCTCTTGCGTACCAATGTTGATGTGACTAAAATCACCGCCTTAAACCGCTCGGCCATCCTGCACTGATACCAAACACTGCAGTTTTCTGTGATGTAGTCATTGAAATGGATTGAAAATGGCGACTTCGCGTGCTGGATGCTTCGCGGCAGCTCCCGGCGTTAAACGGGCACTTCTTTTACTTTTGCAATGCATTGGCATGAACTTAGATCAAAATCTATCGGCAGATGTTGTTTTTGGAAGTTTATTTTCGTCTTCATGTCAACAATGCAAGATTAAATTGTCGGTAAGATGTGTGGAAATGTATAGTTATTGTACCGTTCGTAGATCTAGTCCCATATGTACAAATTCGTGCTGGTTTTGACTTTTTTTTTCTTTTTTTTTCTGTTTCGCCGTAAAGGCCGCACCCCGACTTTTTGATATTTTCTCTTCCAAAAATACTGCAGCCTTTACGCCGGCAAATACGGTAATGTTTTGGTTTGTCCATCCATCCGTCACTTTCTCATTATCGCAAAATCTCAAGAACCACTTGAGGTATGAACTTCAAACTTGATGATGATATTATCATAGGAAGGCGATTTGATTATATCAAGGGTTAGTAGGTCAAAGGTTACAGAGGTCAATTTCTGAAATTCCAGCTATTAAGCCTCGTTATTGCAAAATCTCTATATAACCACTAGAGATATGAGGCTCAAACATGGTTGTAGAAATGGTGACGTTGAGCTATGGTAATATTATTTACCATAGGAAGACAATCTTATCCGATTAGGGGTTATTAGGTCAAAGGTCTAAGGTCACAGAGGTCAATTTCTGAAATTATAGGTTTCAGCCTTGCTATTGCGATATCTCAAGAATGTATGTAGTATGTATCCCCATATGAAGACAGTCCCATTAGATTAAGTAGGTCAAAGGTCACATGGTGACAGAAGTCCTTTTTTTAGGTTAGTAGGTCAACATCATAGTGTTTGGTTGACATTTAATTATAGCTTTTTTCATTTTTTGTTTTCATTGTGATATGTCGCAAATAATTCCATCCATTTCCTTTTTAGGGATTTGAATTTTGAAATCACTATTCTTTTTTGGTGGATATTCTAAAAGTGAAAAAAGGAGAATTTCGGGTGCTGATTGAATATTCAAATATTACCACCAGACCTTACAGTTATAGTAGACAATTATTTTCATCAGACCACCCTCAACAGCAACCCATAGCTGATGTACACTCTCCAAGTGGGCCATTAACACCATCAGACCACCCTCAACAGCAACCCATGGCTGATGTACACTCTCCAAGTGGGCCATTATCACCATCAGACCACCGTCAACAGCAACCCATGGCTGATGTACACTCTCCAAGTGGGCCATTAACACCATCAGACCACCCTCAACAGCAACCCATGGCTGATGTACACTCTCCAAGTGGGCCATTATCACCATCAGACCACCCTCAACAGCAACACATGGGTGCTATGGATGCTGTATACTCTCCAAGCGGGCCATTCCCACCATCAGACCACCCTCAACAGCAACCCATGGCTGATGTACACTCTCCAAGTGGGCCATTAACACCATCAGACCACCGTCAACAGCAACCCATGGCTGATGTACACTCTCCTAAAAAGACATCACCACCATCAGACCACCCTCAACAGCATGTTGGCAATACATCAGATACTGTATTTCAAGTCTCTCAGACTCACAGACAAGGTAGCAGCAGTCAGAGCGGACCTTGCAAGAGGCAAATTCCTTGTACTCAGTCAAGAGTTCCACAGGATGATCCTGGAGTTCCAGAGAAGCAACCATAGTATGAAGTCTAGTTGCTATAGTATTGGTAGAGTAAGACAATGTCCCACTGGTAACACTACATCTTGACTTTTTTTATGTATGTACATGGCTCCACACTTACTTTTTTGGGGGAAACGAGGTTTAAATCTAACTTTTTACAGTCTGCATTCATGATCCCTGAGTAAAAACTTCCAAGTTCGGGGGGTCTTGCCTCTAAATAGGGGGTCAATTTTTACTCCTATGATCATGCATTATGCCTGTGTATAGAAGGTGAAAAAACCGGTGACTAGTAGTTATAATGATAATAACAGTGGCTTCTGATGTAGTACACACGCCCTCATGCCATGACACTCCTGGCGCTCAAACATTATTACCCTGGACCTAGGCGGTGGCCAAATATGTAACGCTTTGGAATATGGGGTGCCCATTTAAATCTGGATGGAGAGTGGCAAATGTGGATTAATGCCTTGTCAAGGATGTTAGTGGATTAGTCAGTTCATGTAGTGCATGCATGTAATAAGTATAATTATGTGTATTGTAGACTTTTACCATTTTGTTTTACCGGTAGGTGATTTGCATGCAATGTATGAAATATCACTACACTTTCACAAAGTGAGTTATGAGGTTAAGTATATAATATTTCAAATTATCTTGTCAATTTATCACTGTATATTTTAATGTCATTGCACATGTTCAATACAAATACAATTAAGTACAATCTAAATTAACTTGTAAATTTGTTATCAGAAATGACCCAGATGTTCGAGCCATGTTGCTTTTGTTATCTTGTCAACGAACTTGATACTCAATATGATAGTTGAGAACTAGCTTTGTCTGGTAAGGGTGTATGAATCAAGGCAAGAGTTATCAGTGTTACATTTTGTTAGACATGTATATTTTTTTGTAAATTTGTAACTACATCCAGTTCTAGATTTTGAAATCCAATTGAGGAAATATTTCCCAGGATTTTCTTTACATCATTCTAGTGTAAGGTATATGTAAATATGTTACTATGATTTTAAGATACATGTCTCTTTTATCAATCTAACATGCCTGAGTTAACAGTGCAATATTTAATTTGAAATGGGTTATTGTTTTTACATGTTGTAATTACATTCACCAGTACTACATAATAAATCCATTTGAGGAAATATTTTCCAGGAATTTCTTTACATCACTCCAGTGTACATGTAAATATGCTACTATAGTTGTACAATACATGTTAACTCTCTTTGTATTATGTACTGGATTTCAATAATTTTGATGATACATATTCCAGGCTTTTCATCACATCATCATGATTATGATTATGCAATGGTATCATACATGTATATTCTGAACTTGTAAATGTTTGCCATACTTGTAAATAAGTTTTAATATTTTAATAAGTTTGCATTTCTGATTGGCTTATAAGCTACAGACGTAGACACTACACTTATGAGCATTCCGTTACCTTGCATTTTGATCACCATCCTCTTCTGATTAAGTGATTTCATTTATATAATCCACTCTGATTTTCATAATTGACAATGCAAATCGCTCAGATCTGTGAGTTTATTCTGAATTATGTCATGCAAAAGGGTGTATTAAATAGGTCTTTCTATGTATATCGGATGATCATGAATTTCTGAAATAGAGGTTGCAGTGCATTAGATATTTCAACATTTTGATGTACAAAGGAGACAGAAAAATGTGCTAGCTGTAGTTTAGTGATTGGTGAATTTTTGAGTATCATATTAGCTAAAATGGTCTCAACATATTGTGATATTTGCACGTCCTCGCAATATAACCTTATTTTGCATGATAAAACGCGTGCAAAAGTGAATTAGACTGCACATCTCTTATTTTTCTTTACGTGTAGCCTACCCATTGTTTGCATTGTCTCAACTGTTCGCATCATCTTACTTGTTAAAAAATGCTTTCTGATGAAATTTAAACTGCATGATTGTATTTCATCATAATTTAAACTACATTACTGTACTTTGTCATAATTTGCTTTCATTTCTCTGTAATTGATGTTGATAATGATAGATTATGATTAATCTTGTTCTTATTTTGATATTTCTTTAGTTCATGAATTATTAGTTATCTGTAATTTTGTTGTTTTACTGTTGTAAAGCGCATTGATATTTTCTCTGAAAATGAAATGCGGTATAGAAGCCTAGGTTACTATTATTATTATCATCTGACGCAAAGGCAACCTGAAAGTAATCACGAGGGCATGTCTCCAAAGGTTCGCAAATACCCACAATTTTATATAACAAATACTGCATGCGTTCCATTATTAAGTGTAACATGTAACTATTCACCTCCAAATTCAGAATTCCCCTCGTGCCATTATATTAAACCTCAGCCTATGGCGTCAGTGAAATACAACATCACTCGTGAAATTCTGAATTTTTTAGTTCATATATTTTGTTATACCATGTATTGAATGCCGAGGAATGCATGCAAACTATACATATATGTATATATTTGTTTGTATGTATTGGTAATCTATGCAAATGTGATTTATACTTAATGAAGATATAATTATATGATGAATTCCTCTGTCATTTAATTAGATATACATTGATGTTTATTTTGGGCTATAAATTCTAGCCCATGTTTTCCTACATTCTCAGAAAAATTGATGATGAAGGCTTCAAGTATTTTCATGAAAATGTCGAAATGGTTGATAGTAAATCTAATGCATGTAACCAATATGTTATACTTCATAATTGATGTGTGTTATTTTGATAGCATTGTTCTTTAAGTCCATGATACAAAGTGTATTACCCTTCAACCTAAACTGCTACTATAATGCTACAATGAATCTGTTAGAACGTCGAAGAAAGGTAGTAAAACGCATCATAGCAATCAAAATTACCATCAATCGAAGATCTGGACCAGAATAATGTCCTTTCTAATGTGAAACAGATAATGCAGGATCCCTCGCATCCACTGAGTGGGAACTTCATCAGATCAGGAATACACCTGTGTGCACCATGAACTCAACATGCATGTTTCTGAAAATCCTTTGTCCCTGACTCTATCCATCTGTTTAACTCCAAAGCTAGAAGAGTTTCACCATCACGAAATTACCTTGTAACAGTGTACAGATTTGTCATCTCTTTATCTTTCTCCTATCTCTCTCTCTCTCTCTCTCTTTCTTTCTTCTTTCTCTCTCTCTCTCTCTCTACCTTTCTCCTCTTTCTCTCGCTCTCTATCCCCTCACTTTCTCTCTCTCTCTCTTTCTTTCTATATCTCTCTTTCTCTTCTCTCCCCTGTATCTTTGCTAAAATTCCTACTTGTGTACTTACATTGCCAATACATAGATTTCATACATGTATCTAAATAATCAAGTAAGCCACAAATGTACTGGATTGTCTATAACACAATATGATGTAGCCACACTTTATCGATGCCACTGAATGTAATATTTTGATAAATAATATTGCATAATTAATAATAACATCTAGTGAGTAAGTAGATAAGTGACTACTGTAAATAATATAAATAATGAAAGTCTTACTGACAGGCTGATTATGTTGATAATCTTTCTGATGGAATTGATTGTATAAAGTATGATGATATAACCCTAGTACTTTGTGTGTTATGTATGTATTTTGCCTCATTATGTGTAGTTTATATTGTATTACTTGTATCAACCAGTGAATGAACAATAAATAATATACTCGTACTTATACGTATGTCATAAGAAGTCATGATAAACAAGGAAAATTTAAATATATCTACTGTATCTATGGTCTCTTCGTCTGATGTGAAATCTAGAAGAGACATGGGAAGACGATGAGAGAGGGAGAGAGAGAGAGAGAAGGGGAGTGGGCTAGTGAGGGAGAGAGAGAGAGAGAGAGAGGGGGTAGGGAGGGAGGGAGAGAGTTTGAGTTTCAAAAGGGAGTGAGCAAGAAAAACATAAATATGAAGGAGCAGAAAAGGGAGATGCTAAGAAAAACGAGAATTTAAAAAGATGAGTGAGAGAAAAATCAAGAAAAGGGGAATTAATCCGAAAAATGGCCAATAATAAGAATAGATGATAGCTAGATGACTTTGGAGGGAGACTGGGTGAGAAGATAGAGAAATTGCGAGAAGGGGAGCACAAAGGAGATGGGGCGGGATGAGATAGAGAGGAAAAGAGATACGGCGAATTTGGGTGATGAAGAAAGAGGGGGTGGGGTGGGGGGAAAACGGAGAGAGATACCTGCATGAAGCAATGAGTGATAATTGGGATGGATAGTGGGGGGGGGGTTGAGACAGAATGAGCAGGAGAAACGGTAAGAGGGTGATAAAAAGAGATCAATGATTGTAGAGAGACTGAGAGGAAATGGGAGTAAAGGAATTCAGTGAGAGGAGCAGAAAGAAGGGAGATATACCGGGACAAAAATATGGAGGAATGGGACATGAGCTGGTGAGAGAGAGAGAGAGAGAGAGAGAGAATGGAAAGATGGAAAGGAAGAGAGAGTGAGAGAGAACAAAATGGTGACAGACACCAGGAGAAATGAATGGAAATTGGAAGATAGAGAGAAAGAGGTGACGGATAAAAAAGAAATGGATGAAAGAAGAAAGGGGTGATAATTTATTATATAGAGGTATATTTATTTATACCCGGAAGGTATGCTGAGAGACTAAGAAAACAGCGAAATGGAGAAAGAGATGTATATAGAGAGAGAGAGACGGAGAGAAATTAGGGAGAGTGAGGGGAAAGGGGGCAGAAATGAGGGAGATACATACCGGGACAGAAATAATCGGAATAGTGGTGAATGAGGGAGAGAGGAGGATAAGAGAGATGATTGCAGACCGAGAAGATAGATAGGAAGAGATAGAGAGAGGGGAGGGGCGGGAGAGGGGTTAGAGTGAAAGATAGTAAAAGAGAAAGGAAGAGAGAAAACATTAACGTTTAAACAAAAAATGAATTTTTAACGATTTTTTTTTTTTTTTTTTGGGGGGGGGGGTAAAAGTCCATAGGCTAACATGTTTATAGGCTGCTGGAATCTGACGATAGGGGGCGTTGTCAGATGAGACTAAAGGGAGCTATATGCTTTCTGCATGTGTACAGTGCTTGTAACTTTACCAAGACTGGGCCAAATTTATTATCATTTTGATGATTCCAGAACCTTGCAGTACACACCAATACTTATATGCTAGATGATCAACCTTTTCTGATCGATTCCACAACGTTTCTTTCACAATGCAATCGCATGATCATAACTGGTCTTTATCAGATCAGGAATATACCTGTGTGCACCAAGGGCGGATCCAGCCGGCGGCAAGGAGGGGGGTAAATAGGGGGCCCAATTTGTGAGAAAATGTTTAGCAGTGAATCAGCCAGCCGGCGAATAAGCGGGGGGGGGGGGGGGGGGGAGGTAGTGGGCACTTTTCAAAATAAATCAACAATTACATTGCCAATACATAGATTCCATACATGTCTCTTAATTATCAATAATCAACTAAGCCACAACAGTATTGGATTGTCCAAACACAATATGACCTATCCACACTTTGTCGATGCAACTGAATGTAATATTTTGATAAATGATATTGCATAATTAGTAATAACATGTAGTGAGTATTGAGTAAGTAAGTACTGTAAATAATAACAATAATGAAAATCATACTGACAAGCTGATTTTGTTGATAACCTTTCTGATGGAATTGATTGTAAGTATGATGATAAAACTCAAGTACTGTGTGTGTTATGTATGTATTTTGCCTCATTATGTGTATGCTTATATTGTATTACTTGTATCAACCAGTGAAAATCAAATTTCCTGATATGAACAATAAATAATATACTCGTACTTATACGTATGTCATAAGAAGTCATGATAAACAAGGAAAATTTAAATATACCTTCTGTATCTCTGATCTCTTCGTCTGATGTGAAATCTAGAAGAGACATGGGAAGACGATGAGAGAGAGAGAGAGAGAGAGAGAAGGGGAGTGGGCTAGTGAGAGAGAGAGAGAGGGGGGGGGGGGGTAGGGAGGGAGGGAGAGATTTGAGTTTCAAAAGGCAGTGAGCAAGAAAAACATAAATATAAAGGAGCAGAAAATGGAGATGCTAAGAAAAACATACGAGAATTTAAAAAGATGAGTGAGAGAAATATCAAGAAAAGGGGAATTAAACCGAAAATAATAGCCAGTGACAGCATAGGAATAGGTGATAGCTAGATGACTTTGGAGGGAGACTGAGTGAGAAGATAGAGAAATAGTGAGAAGGGGAGCACAAAGGAGATGGGGTGGGATGAGAGAGAGAGAGAGAGTAATGTTGATGAAGAGAGATACGAAGAATTTGGGTGATGAGGGGAAAGGGGGTGGGGGGGGGGGGAGGGGGCAAATAGAGAGAGAGATACCTGCAATGAGTGATAATTGGGAAGGAGGTTGAGGTGGGGTTTGAGAGAGAACGAGCAGGAAAAACGGTAAGAGGGTGATAAAAAGAGATAAGAAACATTAATGATTGTAGAGGGCGCTATCGACGTCAAGACGTTTTTTCGCATCCTCTAACTTACCCGACAAGAAATCCTGAAATATCAACACTAAAGTAGACCATCTAATTGAAATCGAAAGGTAAGACTGACCTTGAACGATAATTACGCTGTAATATTTCATTTTTGAAGTGATTTCAGTTGAAGAAAGTGAGAAAATATAGGAACATGTCTAATAGAGAAACCACACCCAACCCAAACAGGCCACTATATGTACCTAAGGGACCCAAGCCCGTCTTTCTCAGATCTGAAGACGTCAGGAATGGAGATACTAAACCACTCACTGGTGAGGAGTTATATGTTGCTTTAGCCAAGATTGTTACGCCAACAAATATCACTGGCATACAACAAATCCGCCACTTGTGGCGGATTTATCTGGAAAAGCAATATGATCGTGTGAAGTTGATCACAACCGGATTAGAGATCCGAGGAGCCGTCACCCCTATACACGACATAAACCCATTCACCAAGGCCCGAGAAGAAAATCATGTGAGAGTTTTAATCAAGGATGTGCCACTTTCCGTAAGTGATGAGATCATCAAAAGCGATCTACAGGCAAAGAAAGTGAATGTCGAAGGGGAAATTTTCCGGCAAAAATTGAGGGTTAACGGGCAACTTACAAGTTGCCTAAATGGAGATCGTGTTCTATTTATCAACCCTCCATCACAGCCACTACCAAGGAAATTTCGATTTGGAGACATATTCATTGCAAGAGTGTATCACCAAGGGCAACCTGAACAAAACATCATTGGAGTCGTCACTTGTTCGAAATGCTTGGAGAATGGCCATCATGTGTCGAAATGCAACAATGTTGTAAAGTGTCGCATGTGTATGCAAAGTGGGCATGTGAAAGGTAATTGTCCGAATGCTTCCCATCACCAGGCAACCGATCGAGAGAATCAGCGTTCAGACACCAATAGTCTCACACAAGAATCATATGGCGATAAAGTTCGAAAGCAAACGAATCTAAAAGATTTCCTTCCAGCCACAAAGGCCACTAGCACAACACCATCATCAAGCAACACCTTCAACAAGTCGAAGGGTAGTCACGATCAGTCGACTCGTGTATCCGACGAGAGAAATGTTGCTGCCGCTGATGGAGAGTATGACGCCACGACTAAAGCAACGAAAGAAAAGGAAAAGCATAAGCCAAAGAACAACAGCAAGTCCTCAAGCGACAGCACTTTGAACTCCGAGATAAGCGATCACGATAGCGATGACGAAAGCTCGGAATCCACGCTCTCAGCAGAAACGCCACCAAAGGCAGCACGAGAGAAAAGAAAAGCAGCAAAGAGAAAAAGAAGGGAATCGAATAAGAAGAAGTGAGTTGAAACTGAGATATATGAAGAAAATGCTGAGAAGTTCTTGATTAACTATGATCAATTCTAATATACATTTGATATCCCTTAATGTAAGGGGTTTGCGTAATAAATTGAAAAGAGACAAGATATTTTTGTGGTTGAAACATCAAAAGTGTGACATCGCACTTCTACAGGAAACTTTTTTGAAGCGTGACAATGAAAATGGTATAAATCGTGAATGGTCAGGGCATTGTTTTTTCGATCACGGAACCAACCACTCAAAAGGGGTAGCAATTTTGATTCGCAGTGGTCTTCCAATTGATATAATTAATGTTCATTTAAAAGGAGATGGAAGAGCAATAATTGTGGAATTCTCATGTAATCTAAAAACATATTTCTGTGTAAATGTATATTCACCAGCAAAAGGTATAGAAAAGGAAACATTCTATAAATCACCTGACCAATGGATAAAACCTCATAGGCCCGATAGTAGTATTATGATTGCAGGGGGTGACTGGAATTGTGTGCAGAACAGAACCCTAGATACTTACGGGATATCTCACGCATATTTGCCCAAAAAATACTTTAAATCCTTCCAAACAAGAAATAAGCTTTTAGATATATGGAGAAATTTGTTTCCAGACAAGAAACAGTTTACTTGGCGACAGTTATCATTAAAACTATACTCTCGTCTGGACTATTGGTTAATAACAAAAGATTTTAAATGTTCAGTTTTTTCGACAGATATTCGACCATGTTTAAAATGTGACCACAATGCAATATCTTTGAAAATCAAAGTATCCCAAGAGAAAAGGGGAAAAGGTTATTGGAAGTTAAATAATTTTTTGCTGGAAGATAATATGTATGTACAAAATGTTAAAGACTTGATACGGAAGATTAAGATTGAAACAAGTACTATGAGTAAACAACTACAGTGGGAAGTTTGTAAGTTTAAATTAAAAGAATATAGTATACGTTACGCAAGATTAAAACAAACAAAAATGAAACGGCATTATGTGAAAATGGAAAAGGAATTAAGACAATTGTGTTCAGTAGAAGATGAACATTTAAATGATACTGATAAAGAAAAACTAGATAACCTAAAACGAGAGCTAGACAAATGGTATACTATGAAATGTAAAGGAGCTTATGTCAGATCAAGAGAAAAATGGCTAGAACAGGGTGAAAAATGTACGAAGTATTTTTTACAGCTTGAGAAAAAAAGAGGAAAAAAGAAAGAGTTACATTATATAGAGAAAGATGGTAACAGAATTGTGAACATTGAAGATATTTTAAAAGAGATTCAACAATTTTATAAGATGATGTATAGTAAGACAGAAGAAAGTGGAGCAAATTATGATGATTATTTTAGAAATGTAAACATGAAGTGTTTGACAGAAGAGGAAGCCGAGAGCTGTGAAGGTCTGTTAAAAGAGACGGAATGTTGGAAAGCATTGTCTACTATGAATTTAAATAAGTCACCTGGGAGTGACGGTCTAAGTGTTGAATTCTATAAATGTTTTTGGGAACAGATAAAGGACATGGTGATAAATAGTTTAAACGAAGGGTATGAGAGGCAAGGGCTCTCGTTCACACAAGGTCAATCCATTCTTACTCTTTTGTATAAAAAGGGCAACAAAAGTTCTCTTGAAAATTGGCGACCGATTTCTCTCCTTAATATAGATTATAAAATTGCAGCACGTGTTTTGTCAATACGGCTACAACCAAATATGCCAAGTATAATATCGGCCGATCAGAGAGGTTTTGTAAAGGGTCGAATGGCAAGTGAAAACATAAGACTTGTACAAGATGTTATTGATTATTGTAAATTAGCAAATATTGACGGTATCATTTTATTTTTAGATTTCAAAAAGGCGTTTGATAATGTAAATCACTCATTTCTTATTGAGACATTGAAACGCATGCATTTCAAAGTTTCCTTTATAGGATGGATTAAAGCTTTATACACAAATGCCCATGGTAGGGTGTCACAGCATGGGTGGCTATCTGAAACATTTTATATTAAAAAGGGCGTTCGTCAAGGCTGCCCAATTTCAGCTTCGTTATTTATATTAGTGGCAGAAATATTAGCAAATAAAATTCGAGAAAACGATACAATAAGAGGGATAAATATTACAACCAAAGATATAGAAGTTCAGAGGGTTAGTGAAGTAAAGATAACACAATTCGCAGATGATACCACATTATTTGTTAATTCAATGGAATCGGTAGATAATGTTATGAAGGAGTTAGACGATTTTGAATACTTTGCAGGTCCAAAGATTAATTGGAATAAAACTAAAGTAATGAAAATTAAAGAATTAGATACGACAAAATATGATATTGAATTTACAGAAGAACCAATTAAACATTTGGGTGTTTACGTTGGTAAAAATTATAAATATGTAAGCAGTATGAATTGGGAGGGGAAAGTTGAAAAAATTAATAATATTCTTAAGACGTGGAAAATGAGACGACTGACCTGTTATGGAAAAATAATAATTATAAAATGTTTGATAATTCCTCAGCTCGTCTATTTAGGCACAGCTGTCTCAATGCCTATTCATATATGCAAGGCTTTACATAGGACTATATATACTTTTATATGGAATTCTAAACGTGAAAAAGTAAAACGAAATGTTTGTATCAAGTCAGAAAGAGAAGGGGGGCTTGGTATGGTTGATTTGATTTTGAAAGCTAATTCACTTAGATTATCATGGATATATAAGTTTTTTAATGCAGATGATGCAATGTGGAAGACATTATTTTCATTTTGGACTGAAAGAGTTGGCGGGATGCCGTTATGTTTACAGTATAATTGTCATATTAAACACATGAAAATGATATGTAAAAAAAGAAATTTACCAATGTTTTATATGGATTTGCTTTGCACATGGTCAGAAATTCGATATGTAAATAAATTTGAAGTAAAAGATATTCCCAATGAAATACTTTGGAATAATAGTAACATTGTAATTGATAATAAACCTCTGTATTTCCCATCGTGGAAAAAAAAAGGAAAATCGTACAATCCAACGAATGTGAAATTTGTCGAGAAAAAGAAACTATTGAACATTTTATATTTCGTTGCAAGAAATTAAGAGTTTTCTGGAAAATTATCTCAAGAATTATATATTTCATTTTTAAAATAGAAATTGAAATTGATATGAAAATGTTATTGATTGGATATAAAATAGATAAAAGAAAATTTACTTTACTTAATTTTTTGATCAATTATGCTCAACTGGTTATATATAAAGACTACGTAAAGCGGAACTTTGGGGAAGTACCAACCAATCCAAAGAGGTTAATAAATAATTTTATTTCATCTTTAAAATGTTATTTGAAATACAAAGAAAATATAAGATACTTCGATAACGAAGAAGTTAAGAAAGTATTAGAAATGTTAAAATGATCATTTTAAGAAATTATGTTGATCTTGTATTTAATTCATATGTTTCATTTTACTTGTTTTGTAAATAATATATATGTATTTTGAAATGGAACAATAAAGTCCCTCTGAAGAGGTAAAAAGAAAAAAAAAATTAATGATTGTAGAGAGACTGAGAGGAAAGGGGAGTAAAGGGATTCAGTGAGAGGAGCAAAAAAAAGGGAGATATCCCGGGACGCGTCATTTTTTTCTGCGGCACAGATTGGGGCTTTTTTTTAAAAAGAGGTCTTGATTTAACCCTGGCCTAACTTTCCCGAAGGCTCAACACGCACCTAACCCCAATCTGTGCCGCAGACAAAAATAACGCTCCCGGGACAAAAATATGGAGGAATGGGACATGAATTAGAAAGAGAGAGGGAGCCACATACCGGACAGAAACAAACGGAATGGTGGTGAATGAGAGAGCGAGGGAGGCCGGAGAGGGGTTAGAGTGAAAGATAGTGAAAGAGAAAGGAAGAGAGAAAACATTTAAACAAAACAAAGGAGCAATCAGTGGCATTATTTAATAAACGAGCGTTATAGTTTTTCTTTCATATTTAACCCTCAAACAAACTTAAGCCCGAATTAAATGTGAATTCGGGCCATTGTGTTTAACAATCGATGTTAGAACCTTTAAAGGGATTTGGTAACTTGGTCTCGGATTCTGAAACAAAATCCTGGATTTAGTTCATGCTGCAATGATAATGTAATGGGCCCGTAAATGGGTCGTGACGACAAGTTCAGAAACAAAATGAAAACGAAAGAAGCTCGGATATACAGTTGAAGTCCACTTTATTATTTATAAAAGTCAGCCGAAGCTCCAGTAGTTACAAACGAAGATTAATTATTTTAGAACATTTCAAACTAGCTGATTCTCTCAGACGCTGGGCGGCCCTGTAGACAGTAAAACTAGCAGCACATCCTAAACATGATAACGGAATGAAATAAAACTCAAATAAACTCAACTGCAAAATCCCGCACGTGGCATTTAAATACTCTGGCACCCGACGAGGCTTAGATATCACATAGTATTACCAGCCAACCAGGAGGACCCTTACGAAGACAACCGATTACAAGATAGGATATATAAATTACCCTTAGGTCATCCGACCAATGAAGAGAGGAGTTATACATTTAATTAATTATAACCAATGACAAAGCATAATAGATAAGAGTGACTAGTCACCGACAAAAATGAGACGAGTCTATCTCTTCGCGAGAATGTCAGGTCCCCGGAAGAACAGTCTATTGTCTAACGTGTTTATCGGAAATGAACACCTGCACATTTCAAAGATACTATGTCCCTTTTGCAGCCAACATCAAATTCTGTAGAACTTTGTAGGAATTATGAATATGTCGTGTATGTCCTATCTGTGAAATTTAAACGTTAGCAGTGTCTTAATATTCAAATTATGCATGAACCCGTTTACTTGCTAGACTTCACTGTCAGACACTATTGAGTGACTGACTTGCTCTTTTCTTCTTTGGTAATAACATACATAAAATGAGCTGTAAAGGGTACATGAGCATTTTCTACATCAATAACCCACTTCTTGTAATGGCCAAAATTAAACTGATTGAATCTTTGCGCAGCATAAAATGTACAACCACTCGGTACAATGGTCTGAAAATCAGACTATTACTTACTGGCTCTATAGAAAGTCGATTCAACAACTAATAGTCGTTATTTTCCCACTTAAAGACATTTTAAGCCCCCCGCCCCCTTTTTTTTTAGGGAAGTTCTAAATTAGTATTATCTTTCAAATGCCGTTGGAAATTAACCTTTTCATTCTTTTGGCCTGCAAATGGGACATTGTGCATTTAATGCAGGAATTTATTTCCAACGTGCTTAATATCGAAATGAACACTTTAATCTAATGCAGGAATTCAAGACCAGGGGTTGTTTACCCGTTCCCGGCAGCGTTATTTTTTTCGGCGGCACAGATTGGGGTTAGGTGCGTGTTGAGCCTATGGGAAAGTTTAGGGTTAGGGTTAGGGTTAGGGTTAAATAAAGACCTCTTTAAAAAATAAAAGCCCCAATCTGTGCCGCAGAAGAAAAAAATGACGCTTCCCGGCATACTATTGGAAACATAATTAATGCTATTTAACTTTTTAGATACCAAGTCAAACTAATAACCGTACATGCAAATAATCAACCCAGCCCATCTCCTCTTATGGCTCTAGCGCCCCCTTTAGGTCAATGTTTTGCCCAAGTCAGCGTACTACCACTAGGGAGTTTACAGATAGCACATGGTACAAATGACCCCAAATATCCACAGATCTTTTACACATTGTTTTGACGTTAAAAAGGGGGTTAAATTTCACAAAATGTCCTTGAAATTGACCGCAAAAGGGGGTTATATGCATTTGTGGTAACGGTCATCGTGTCACTCTCTGCAGGGGAGTGACCCCACCGGACTTTGAGCATCTTAGAATAGGGACTTTTAGATTTGCACGTTTGAAGCTTTGACTGCAACGTGTGACGTCATTTTAAGGCACTGCGCATGCGTCACGTCGTCTCAGTCGGCGATCGAGAGGGTGTCAACCTTGATTTTCCTAAATCTAGTACAGTACTAGTATATGCCGCGTGCGCATAAAATACACAGTTCCTCAGGTAGACAAAGGAACATCCCTTCCCTGCTATTATGTACAAATGTGTAGAACAGGTGTCACATGCATATTCACCTGTTCTACACATTTTTGCATAATAGCAGTGAAGGGATGTTTTACCACAGCAATAGGCCATTTTCGTAATGTAACCAAATTTAATGCATAGGTCTTTGTGAAGTGCCTCAATACAAACTATTTCATTCACCTGATAAGAATAATAGTATTTCAATAGACAGAATCCTAACTGCATACATTAGTTGTTGCCAGGTTGGACAAACATTATACCTACCTATTATTCCTATCAGGTGAATGAAATAATTTGTATTGAGGCACTTCACAAAGACCTATGCATTACTTTTGGTTACATTACGAAAATGGTCTATTGTTGAGGGTAGAATGTGGAACTGTATATTTTGTCCTCTTTCTTTGTCTGCCATGTTCATAGTGTTACTTCCTACATGCATGTATATCGTCGAGTGCAATCTAAAAGATTTCTAATTGTAGTCAACATGGGCAGTTGAGTACGTTGACACGCATGATCAGTCGGCGTTCGTCGTGTTCTCGTCCACTCATTCTAAAAGTCCCTAATAATAACTGCCAACGTCCTAGATGTGCTTCATGAATACCTTTTGTTTGCCCTCTTGAAAAGAATACTTCCACCTGCGTATCTTAGAATGTACCGTTGGTGCATAAATGAATAATGTTACATAACTTTCATGTGCGCATATCCAGTATTCATCTCTGTGGGTTTTACCTTTTTGGTACAAATGACCTTTATCTGCTCATGCTCAGACTGCAACCGTAAACTGGCTTATTATTAGGTCATTCAGTAATCCCATGACTTTTACAAGCCGATCGCCATCTGATTATCAAGATTTTTATGACTGAAAATCGAAATCAAATTTTGCGTTTTCCTAATGGTTTTTATAACACTACAGTTTATTGGGGAAAACGAGTTTGGTAAAAACCGGTCACTCAAATTTTTACTTTTTTGAGGCACTTCTTGATCATTTTGAAGCGCAATTTAGAAGAAATGGGGCCGCGGCCGATTCGCCCCCCCCCCCCCTCCACCAGTGATTTATAAATTCAATTATGCATTACGAATATCTAGCGGTGGGTTGGGGTATAGACCCCATCCAATACGTTGCCAATCCGTTACAGGGTAGCGATCAACAAAAAAAAAATCTCTCTCTCTCTCTCTCACTCTTCCCTTTTTTTACACCGTCAAAAGGGGTTGGCCGCCTGTTAATCGCTGAGCAATAGACAGTAGAAGATCATCTTGCTGAAATGACTATATAGAATAGGCTGTATTGCCTAGTATTGGTAAGAAAAAAGAAAATAAAACGAATTGCGCAATAGGGGCTTCCCCTTTCATTCGCTCAGTTTCTTGTTTTGTCTAGAGCTATCGGAGTCTATCCGACGACCCGCCCCGCCCAATCGTGCAATCGCCATTTTTCTGCCAGGAATTTGCACGTTAGCCACGGCCACGGCACCTCGCTTCCCAGTTAGATTCAGGGATTGCATGATCTTAATGAATACATTTTAAGATCTTTCTTCAGTGGCAGTAGATTTAGATAAGTCTGTCGACGACATGCTGCCTTTGGAAACTGATCAGATCGACTGAAACAAGGTAAGTAAAAACTACTAGTCGTATAGTCTACTACTACCGTAACTCCAGTAAGCTCCGGCCGACGCCGATGCAGAACTACCGTAGTCTATTTCAACGGTACTACTACTAGTACTAGTGTCTAGTTCCTAGTCGTTGGTTGTTGTATGATTGGTCATGGGGGTCGAGTGTCGATGGATTTAACGATTCATTTTAATTTCATCCTTTATGATATTTTATACCATAAGTTTTAAAATATTTATGAAATATTGCATGTAAACTTCTTCAAAAAACAGTTTTGAAATCAACTGTTAGCTGTCCAGATTAGCCTTAACTAAGTTACTTATGCCAGGGCTAAGTGATAATGTAAAATCATTTCAAATGTGATATCTGTATAATATTTTACATAATCACTTAGTGGCTAGTCCAAATACACAGCCTGTCTCAGGCGCGGATCCAGGGGGGGGGGGGGGGCCTGGCTTTTTTCCCTTTTTTTAATTTAAAAAAAAAATTAGTAAGAGATCACACAACCCTTCCCACCTCCCCCTCCCCCCCCCCCCCCTTCCCCTACTGAGCCCCAAAAACCACGATCTGCGCGATTTTCAAATTTCCAGTGCCAAAAATAAACAATTTTTTCTTAGGATGCAGACTAGGAGCTTGTGTAAATCAACAAAATTTGATTTTTGTTGTTTAAAGTGGACATATATGTCTTCATATTTTCTACACCTTATAGAATTAAATGACTATCATGATGAAGTTGAAAGGAGTATCATTGTATGTCATTTTAACCTTATTACTTGATTCGTGTCTAGTAAGACTTTCACTTTTCACGATGATGAATTCAAAATGGTAGGTGTGGTGTTACTTGAGCCGATGTGTATGTGTTTGTGTGAAATTGTGTGTGTGTATTTATTTGATTCAAGTGTATGTTTTTGTTTGTATTACACTTTTGGAAGAATTAAAACAAAATCACTGAAATAAAATAAAAAGTGTCCCATTTGTACTCAAACATGGATTTATGCCACTGATGTACATCATGGCTCAACTAACCTGCGTGTTGGTGTTAACTCATAGCATGCCATAAGGCTGCATGCACGCTCTAATGATAATATGTGATATTTGCGGTAACCTAAAAGCATAGTTTATGAACAAAAAGACAACCTGATAGTGTAGTAGAGTAGATAAATATCATAACATCCATATCATTCTAAAATGTTTCTCTTTAATTATTTCAATCAATACGCAGACTTTAACCAAACCATTATTCATATATTTTTTATCTAGTGATTTTGTTATAATTTATGTTTCAAATTAAACACATTTTCTTGTTTTGTACACCAATCTATACCAAATTCATAGCATGATCGGCTTATTTAAACAGTACAAAATCGGCCTACAGGTCAGGGTATAAATATGTTACATAGCTTGAATGTCGTTGATATCTTATTTTAGAGTATGCCAAAGCCTAAATATATTTCATAGAATTTATTAATAAATACACATAAAACTAGATTTGTAATACTTGTTTGGAACAAGTATAGGTAGGCTGGTCCAACAAAAAATTGAGACAAAATAAAGGGTACATTTGAGATAGCTTTTTGTCTCAGCTACAACATACTCGAAGTTCAGCGTAAATGAAGCTAAAACGGCATAGATATTGATAAGTTTTGAGAAAAAGTCATGTCCCATAGAAAATACACTCAAAATGTGAAAAATTGACATGCCTCCTTTAATCGCAAAAAATACGCCATGATGCCATTTTCAAAATGAAGGATAGTAGTGACCGCATTTGTAGAACATTGTCTCAGCTAGAACATATCAAAATTTGGAAGAAAATCGATCAATATTTACAGAGATACAATCAATTTTTCATAAATATGCTGACGCCATAATATGCAAATTGGAATTTTGAGTTCGAAGGCCATTATGATGACGTCATGAGTTAATTGAGGGTCAAATGAGACATAAACAAATATCTCCGAATCATACTCTATTAAAATATGAAAAAAATTGGGGTCACCTTGCATCCTAAAGAGCTACAATGGATTGTGTATAGGCATGTTTTTGCCACTATATGCTATATATTACAAGAGCTCGCGCGCACGGAAATGTTTGTTAAACGGTCGATCATTCCGTTATTAATAGTCATAAAGAGACAAACATGGTATCAATTTGTTTTTAAAAATATTTGAAATATGATGAAAGAAAAAAAATGGCAATTCTATGTTGTGTAATAGTTTTACGCGCGAAAACGCGCGCGCATGCGCGTATGCGCTATTTTTTATAAAATGCCACACCGTTTCTTTCACAATGCAATCGCATGACCAGAACTCTTTTTTTTCTTTAAATACTAATTTCTGATAATTTGTTATATTTGATGAAAGAGGAACTCAAGTATGCTTTCAGCACGCACCCGGCCTGTCGGGAAATGCTGTACATCCGTTTGAAATGCACTGATGATTATAACATCTGATTTCTTGTTTCGAATAGTCATTAGCCCTAAGTGTACTTTAGCGAAAGTCATTTTGGTAGAAAAACATTAGGATTGCGAAATGCACTTTCAGCTTCTATTTCCTGACATAATATTCTTCGCAGAATAACGCCAAGGTTAATATATGTAGCATCTGTTGTGAAAGGTATTATATTTCTTGCGGTTTGGGGGATAGATTCTTTACTGTAACAGTAGTCTTAAATACTAATTTCTTGTATATTTCTTGAAAGACGATATAAAGCATACTTTCAACACGCACCTGGATGTCGGAACGTGTTGTACATCTGCTTTGCTACAACATATATTTTGCTGCAGGCCTACTTTCCAGGTCGAAATTCCAGTTGATACCAGTTGAAACCAGTAAGGAATTCAAACTGGTATCTACTGTTTTCAACTGGTATCAACTGGTACCAGTTGATACCAGTTGAATCAATTTGGAAAACTATTAGCATAAAATTAGGATACTTTGTTTGCAAGATCATGGTTGGTGAATTTCCCCATATTTTCACAATGTAGGCCTAGGCCGAATACGAGGTGGGTGTTATTTCATGTTATTTTGATCTCTCATGATCTTTCCTTCCTTTTTGCGTGACATAGTATATACGTAATCAGAACAAAATAATTATATATGTTTGCTTTGTGAAGAGTTTTTTTTGTAATACTCGGTGCCGTTGAATGTATGAAACTGATCATTTTCCGTCTCTTAAAACCACCTTATCTTTCATTATACCCTCTCTTTTTTTATCATTATAGTCTGTTGAGAGCCAGCAGGGTGTTTACTCTGTGTTGAAATAAATGAGTTAACGCCCTTTTGGCTCCAAACGGAAACACCGTACGTACTTTTTCTCTAGTTATTGACTCTCTCTCTCTTTCTCTCTCTCTCTCTGTCTCTCTCACACTCTCTCTTTCTCTTTTCTCTCTCTTACACTCCGGCTTTCTCGTGTCAAACATAGTAATGAACACAACAATGCACACTTATATACGCTCATGTAAATGCTGCCATCTGCCTGCCACCATTTACAACTTAGATTTAAGTTGTATTTTGCGAGCTGTTGCTACGGACAACCAATAACATCTACATGATGAATGTAATGTAACATGAAATTCACACCACTTTCTTAAAACAAGAAAAACAGAACTAACCAAAACCACGTATATCTTCATTTTAGTATATGAAGAGTATATATATTTATAATCCTTGTTGTACTTTTCCTTCAAGTCTATTACCAAACAAAAACAAAGGAGCGATGGAAATAGAGCCTATGGAAAATTTAGAATTGAAGGGGGTCCTGGATTGAAAATGTTAATGTCTGGTGGGAGGGCGGGGGAGGCAAATGCTAACAAAATCAGTGGCGTCAAATGCAAAAATGAAAAGAACAAGGCAACATTGAAAATTCATTGAAGAGGGGCACAATATGAAAGATCATTGGAGACGAGGCGAAAATGATTAATAATTTGAGCACTAAAAATATGAAAATATCACTTGTTAAGTGGGCTAAATGATCTCTGCAATTTGATTAATAACCATTGATAAACGAAAAAATATAACATACACAAAACAAGAGGTCAAAATAGATTAAGATAGACGGTGAAATGGGGGTCACTATTTTTTCCTTCATATACTGAACTGAAATTTGTTAATGTATTTTCCATCCTGGTGACAGTTTCTATCCCCCAAGTTTACCCTTTTAAAGTTTATTTACCCCCCCCCCCCCCAGAATACATGACCAGTCATGTATTCAGAAAACTCATGAATATTCATTGAAGGGATATAATTCCTGTTATGTTGATCTCTCATGATCTTTCTTTCCTCATCCGGAAGAGGTCACCTCAGATGATCTAGAGGTTAACAGAGTCTACACAAGTTCCAGAGAACTATTAAAAAGGTATATGACAACCAAAGAGAGAGAGAGAGAGAGAGAGAGGTTGAGAGAGGGAGGGTGGAGAGAGAAAGTGAGGGTGAGAGAGTGGGATATAGAGAGAGGGTCAGAGAGAGAAAGAGAGAGAGAGAGAAAGAATAAGGAAATATGGCCTGACAATGTCTACGTAATCATAACAAATTAATTATAGATTGGAATAAGAAAGAGAAGAAATGGTAGAGGTAACATAATTTTCATATATATGTTAATGTATACTGCTGTTTTTTGCTTTGTGAAGAGATATTTTGTAATACTTGGTGCTTTTAAATGTAAATGAAAAGGATAATTTTCTGTCTCTTAAAACCACCTTATCTTTCACTATACCCTCTCTTATTCATCACTATAGTCTGTTGAGAGCCAGAAGTGTGTTAACTCTGTGTTGAATAATTACGAGTTAACGTCCTTCTGGCTCCAAACAGAATTACCGTACGTACTCTTTCTCTAGTTATTTACCTTTGTTGTTCTCTCTCTATCTCTCTCTCTCAGTCTCTGCTCTATATTACCCATCCCGTCACTCGCTCTCTCTCTCTCTCTCCCTCTCTCTGCTCTATACCCTTCCTGTCACTCACTCTCACTCTCTCTGCTCTATATTACCCATTCCCGTCACTCTCTCTCTCTCTGCTCTATAGAGCCCTTCTTGTCACTCACTCACTCACTTTCTCTCACTCTCTCTCCCACTCTCCCACTCTCTCAGTCTCTGCTCTATATTACCCATCCCGTCACTCGCTCTCTCTCTCTCTCTCTCTCCTCTATACCCTTCCCGTCACTCTCACTCTCTCTCTGCTCTATATTATACATTTCCTGTCATTCACTCACTCTCTCTCTCTCTTTCTCTGCTCTATACCCTTCCCGTCACTCTCTCTCTCTCTCTCTCTTTCTTGCTAGTCTCTAACCTCTCTCTCTCTCTCTCTCTTTCTCTGCTCTCTATTACCCTTCCTGTCACTCACTCATTCTCACTCTCTCTTTCTCTGCTTTATACCCTTCCCGTCACTCTCTCTTACTCTCTCTCTCTCTCTCTCTCTCTATCCCTCCCCCTCTCTCTGATACCTTAATTAGGGACGATAAGAAATGCACCAGCTACACGTTGTCTCCTGGGTATCGACTGCACAGTTTTTCATGTGGTTTATTACTAAAGCAGTCACAAGGTGGCGCTAGAACAACGCATCCCTTCATAATGAAAGAGCCATCAATTGTTTGGACGTCTGTGATCACATTAATGTTTGCTTTTACCACAATTTCTGGGATCAAGATCCAGATTGATCAGTTGCCACAACCTGATAACTCAATGTTTATATATCTTATTGTACAGATATCATACATACATGTAAGTTTTAACTGTCGTAGACTTGTAATAAAACCAATGATTACTATATGCATTGTATCTTTATGTATTTGCTATGTTTGTTTTCTATTTCCCTTTTTTAAAAACACATACACATTTGTATTCATGACAATTTTTCCTTTAAACCACCACTATTAGAGAAACATTAGTTTCCAGCCTCACCTTATTGTATTCCTTTTTGTTGTATTTTTGTTACGCCGCAGAAAAATAAACTACTCATCATATTTAAATCATTAAATGAGTAAGATGTGTACTGTATCTGTGTGAATAACAAATGAAGCATTCTACTTCATCTATAGGGCAATACCCATACATGATAAAAGTGCCATCATAAATATATTATAGAAACAACTCGTATACACTCCTAAAATTATCAACCACGTATTTTGTGTAAAATGCATATCAATAAAGAATGAAATAATGAAAAGTAATAATGTTACTTGAGTTTCGTATGCAGCTGTAAAGATTCACATACTGGAATTATCACTTACAAAATCAATCACTATTATACACAATTCCTTAATCTTCCAACACATATATGCATCTTTTGTATGAACTTCGTGAATTCTTTCGTCACACAAACCTATTTACAATAAATAGTGCTATTCTAGTAGCAATCCAAGGTGAAGTTGTCGAAATAATGAATGATATAATGTGTGTATGTATATACATATAATACATATGAAGTACATATAATACAAAGTTGGTTCATAATAAAGATATGTACATTTTTACAACAAGTACATTAATTAGATACATGCATTCCATGGGACTCATTGGGTATAATGTCTCAAATTTAAATGGTGATGTGAAGTACTGACATAAATTGCATTATTTTGTTATAAATGCTCCGAAAATATAATGAACTAGATTTGTAATACTTGTTTGGAACAAGTATAGGTGGGCTGATCCAACAAAAAATCGAGACAAAATAAAAGGCACATTTGAGATATCTTATTGTCTCAGCTACAACATACTTGAAGTTCAGCGTAAACGAAGCTAAAACGACGTAGATATTGCTCGCGAAAGACGGGAATGTAGAATCGAGTTTTGAGAAAAAATCATGTCCATTGAGAATACACGCTAAATGTGAAAAATTGACATGCCTCCTTCAATCGCAAAAATACGCCATGATGCCTTTGTCAAAATGAAGCATTGTAGAAACTGCATTTGTAGAAGATTGTCTCAACTAAAACATATCAAAATTTGGAAGAAAATCGATCAATATTTATAGAGATACAATCAATTTTCCATAAATATGCTGACGTCATAATATGCCAATTGGAATTTTGAGTTCGCAGGCCATTATGATGACGTCATAAGTTAATTGAGGGTCAAAAGAGACATGAAACAATATTTCCGAATCACACTCTATTAAAATATGAAAACAAATTGGGGTCAACTTGCATCCTAAAGAGCTACAATGGATTTTGTATAGGCATGTTTTTGCCCATATATGCTATGTATTACAAGAGCTCGCGCGCACTGAAATTTATGTTAAACGGTCGATCATTCCGTTATTAATAGTCATAAAGAGACAAACATGGTATCAATTTGTTTGTAAAAATATGTGGAATATTATGAAAGAAAAAAATTGGCGATTCTATGTTGTGTAATAGTTTTACGCGCGAAAACGCGTGCGCATGCGCGTGTGCGCGATTTTTTAAATAAAATGCTTAGAATGGCCTTAAACGTATGCAAAATGATTTTGAGACGATTTTGAGCATTTTAAAATTTTGCGCGCACATTGACGCGAGGACGTACGCGCACGCGCGCGTTCTTTGAACTGAAATTGATCGGAAGGATATTGACCTTGATCATGATAAATATGAATGAGAAATACCTTTTGGTTATGAAGATAATGATCATGAGTTGATTTTCGTAAAATTTTACAAAATGGCGCCTAGATGACGTCATCAGTAAAGGTCAATGTTGAAAACGTTATTGTGCTTTGTTATGCCTATACATATGTGTGCCAAATTTGAAGGCATTTGATTGAGCCATTTTTAAGTCTTCGTGCTTACAAAAAAGTGGTTAGAAATAAGCAAAATAAACTAGACATAATACTTGTTTGGAACAAGTATAGGTGGGCTGGTCTACTAAAATTTAACACAAAATAGAGCAAAAATAAGCGAGATACTGCTTAAAAACAATGTCATATAGATTAATGATGTGAAAGAAATTCATCTTTCTTAGGCATAACACGCAACTTAAGAAATTTCTGATATGTGCCCTTTACTCGTAATTTTCACTATGATGACGTGATCAAAATGAAAAATGATGGTGACTAAGCTTGTAGAGAATTGTCTTAGCTACATCATATCGAGATTTGAAAGAAAATCTATCAAAATTTACAGAGATACAATCAATTTTACATAAATATGCTGACTTCATAATATGCAAATTCGTATTTTGAGTTCCAAGGCCATTATGATGATGTCAAGATTCACTTAATGGCCAAATGAGACATGGAATCATATCTTCGACTCAAACTCTATCTAAATATGAAAAAAAATTGAAGGTCACGGTTCATTCCAAAGAGCTATAATGGATTTTGTATAGGCATGTTTTTGCCCATATATGCTATGTATTAAAAGAGCTCGCGCGCACGGACATTTTTCTTGAATTGACGCTCATCTTGTTGTTAATAATAATAAAGGTAAACATGGTATTAAATTCCTCGAAAAAATATGCGAAATATCATGAAAGAAAAAAAAATGGCGATTCTATGTTGTGTAATGGTGTTACGCGCAAAAACGCGCGCGCATGCGCGTGTGCGCGATTTTTTATAAAGTGCTTAGAATGGTCTGACACGTATGCAAAATTATTTTGAGACGATTTTGAGCATTTTATAATATTGACCTTAATCATGATAAATATGATTAAAAAATCACTTTGGGTTATGAAAATATGATCATGAGTAGATTTCCAGAAAATTTCACAAAATGGCGCCTAGATGACGTCATCAGTCAAGGTCAAAGTTAAAAAATTTGCTGTGTTTTGTTCATATGCCTATACATATGTGTTTCAAATTTCAAGGTATTTGATTGAACCATTTTCATGTTATCTTGTCCACAAAAAAGTGGTTCGAAATAAGAAAAATAAACTAGACATATAATACTTGTTTGGAACAAGTATAGGTGGGCTGGTCAACTTAAATTTGAGACAACATAGAGCAAAAATAAGCGAGATACTGCTTAAATATTCTTGAAAAACAATATCATGTAGTTTCATGACGTGAACGAAATTCACCTTCTATAGGGATAACGCAAATTATGAAGGCCTTTTGACATGAGGCCTTTCATCGAGATTTTCACTATGATGACGTCATCAAAATGAAAAATAGTTATTACTGAGCTGATAGAGAATTGTCTTAGCTACAACATATCGAAATTTTGAAGAAAATCGATCAATATTTACAGAGATACAATCAATTTTCCATAAATATGCTGACGTCATAATATGCAAATTCGTATTTTGAGTTCCAAGGCCATTATGATGATGTCACGATACACCTAATGGCCAAATGAGACATGGAATCATATCTCCCACTCATACTCTATCTAAATATGAAAAAAAATTGAAGGTCACGGTTCATTCCAAAGAGCTTTAATGAATTTTGTATAGGCATGTTTTTGCCCATATATGCTATGTATTAAAAGAGCTCGCGCGCACTGACATTTATCTTGAATTGACGCTCATCTTGTTATTAATGGTCATAAAGAGATAAACATGGTATCAAATTCCTTGAAAAAATATAATAAATATCATGAAGAAAAAAAAATGGCGATTTTATGTTTTGTAATGGTGTTACGCGCGAAAACGCGCGCGCATGCCCTTACGCGCGATTTTTTATAAAATGCTTTAAATGACCTGAAACGTATGCAAAACAAATTTGAGACGATTTTGAGCATTTAAAAATTTTGCGCGCGCACTGACGCGCGGACGTACGCGGACGCGCGCGTTTTTTGACCTGAAATTGACCGGACACATATTGACCTTGATCGTGATAAATATGAATGAGAAATGAATTACCGTTATGAAAATATGATCATGAGTAAATTTTTAGAAAATTTCACAAAATGGCGCCTAGATGACGTCATCAATCAAGGTCAAGGTTAAAAACTTTGCTGTGCCTTGTTCATATGCCTATACATATGTGTACCAAATTTTAAGATATTTGATTGAGCCATTTTCAAATTATCTTGCACACAAAAAAGTGGGTCGAAATAAGAAAAATAAACTAGATTTGTAATACTTGTTTGGAACAAGTATAGGTGGGCTGATCCAACAAAAAATTGAGACAAAATGAAGGGTCCATTTGAGATAGCTTTTTGTCTCAGCTACAAAATACTCGAAGTTCAGCGTAAATGAAGCTAAAACGACGTAGATATTGCTCGCGAAAAATCTATCAAAATTTACAGAGATACAATCAATTTTACATAAATATGCTGACTTCATAATATGCAAATTCGTATTTTGAGTTCCAAGGCCATTATGATGATGTCAAGATTCACTTAATGGCCAAATGAGACATGGAATCATATCTTCGACTCAAACTCTATCTAAATATGAAAAAAAATTGAAGGTCACGGTTCATTCCAAAGAGCTATAATGGATTTTGTATAGGCATGTTTTTGCCCATATATGCTATGTATTAAAAGAGCTCGCGCGCACGGACATTTTTCTTGAATTGACGCTCATCTTGTTGTTAATAATAATAAAGGTAAACATGGTATTAAATTCCTCGAAAAAATATGCGAAATATCATGAAAGAAAAAAAAATGGCGATTCTATGTTGTGTAATGGTGTTACGCGCAAAAACGCGCGCGCATGCGCGTGTGCGCGATTTTTTATAAAGTGCTTAGAATGGTCTGACACGTATGCAAAATTATTTTGAGACGATTTTGAGCATTTTATAATATTGACCTTAATCATGATAAATATGATTAAAAAATCACTTTGGGTTATGAAAATATGATCATGAGTAGATTTCCAGAAAATTTCACAAAATGGCGCCTAGATGACGTCATCAGTCAAGGTCAAAGTTAAAAAATTTGCTGTGTTTTGTTCATATGCCTATACATATGTGTTTCAAATTTCAAGGTATTTGATTGAACCATTTTCATGTTATCTTGTCCACAAAAAAGTGGTTCGAAATAAGAAAAATAAACTAGACATATAATACTTGTTTGGAACAAGTATAGGTGGGCTGGTCAACTTAAATTTGAGACAACATAGAGCAAAAATAAGCGAGATACTGCTTAAATATTCTTGAAAAACAATATCATGTAGTTTCATGACGTGAACGAAATTCACCTTCTATAGGGATAACGCAAATTATGAAGGCCTTTTGACATGAGGCCTTTCATCGAGATTTTCACTATGATGACGTCATCAAAATGAAAAATAGTTATTACTGAGCTGATAGAGAATTGTCTTAGCTACAACATATCGAAATTTTGAAGAAAATCGATCAATATTTACAGAGATACAATCAATTTTCCATAAATATGCTGACGTCATAATATGCAAATTCGTATTTTGAGTTCCAAGGCCATTATGATGATGTCACGATACACCTAATGGCCAAATGAGACATGGAATCATATCTCCCACTCATACTCTATCTAAATATGAAAAAAAATTGAAGCTCACGGTTCATTCCAAAGAGCTTTAATGAATTTTGTATAGGCATGTTTTTGCCCATATATGCTATGTATTAAAAGAGCTCGCGCGCACTGACATTTATCTTGAATTGACGCTCATCTTGTTATTAATGGTCATAAAGAGATAAACATGGTATCAAATTCCTTGAAAAAATATAATAAATATCATGAAGAAAAAAAAATGGCGATTTTATGTTTTGTAATGGTGTTACGCGCGAAAACGCGCGCGCATGCCCTTACGCGCGATTTTTTATAAAATGCTTTAAATGACCTGAAACGTATGCAAAACAAATTTGAGACGATTTTGAGCATTTAAAAATTTTGCGCGCGCACTGACGCGCGGACGTACGCGGACGCGCGCGTTTTTTGACCTGAAATTGACCGGACACATATTGACCTTGATCGTGATAAATATGAATGAGAAATGAATTACCGTTATGAAAATATGATCATGAGTAAATTTTTAGAAAATTTCACAAAATGGCGCCTAGATGACGTCATCAATCAAGGTCAAGGTTAAAAACTTTGCTGTGCCTTGTTCATATGCCTATACATATGTGTACCAAATTTTAAGATATTTGATTGAGCCATTTTCAAATTATCTTGCACACAAAAAAGTGGGTCGAAATAAGAAAAATAAACTAGATTTGTAATACTTGTTTGGAACAAGTATAGGTGGGCTGATCCAACAAAAAATTGAGACAAAATGAAGGGTCCATTTGAGATAGCTTTTTGTCTCAGCTACAAAATACTCGAAGTTCAGCGTAAATGAAGCTAAAACGACGTAGATATTGCTCGCGAAAGACGGGAATGTAGAATCAAGTTTTGAGAAAAATTCATGTCCCATAGAGAATACACGCAAAATGTGAAAAATTGACATGCCTCCTTTAATCAAAAAAATACACCATGATGCATTTGTCAAAATGAAAAATCGTGGAAAGAAAAAAAATGGCGATTCTATGTTCTGCAATAGTTTTACGCGCGAAAACGCGCACGCATGCGTGTGTGCGCGATTTTTTATAAAATGCTTAGAATGGCCTAAAACGTATGCAAAATGATTTTGAGACGATTTTGAGCATTTTAAAATTTTGCGCGCACATTGACGCGAGGACGTACGCGCACGCGCGCGTTCTTTGAACTGAAATTGATCGGAAGGATATTGACCTTGATCATGATAAATATGAATGAGAAATACCTTTTGGTTATGAAGATAATGATCATGAGTTGATTTTCGTAAAATTTTACAAAATGGCGCCTAGATGACGTCATCAGTAAAGGTCAATGTTGAAAACGTTATTGTGCTTTGTTATGCCTATACATATGTGTGCCAAATTTGAAGGCATTTGATTGAGCCATTTTTAAGTCTTCGTGCTTACAAAAAAGTGGTTAGAAATAAGCAAAATAAACTAGACATAATACTTGTTTGGAACAAGTATAGGTGGGCTGGTCTACTAAAATTTAACACAAAATAGAGCAAAAATAAGCGAGATACTGCTTAAAAACAATGTCATATAGATTAATGATGTGAAAGAAATTCATCTTTCTTAGGCATAACACGCAACTTAAGAAATTTCTGATATGTGCCCTTTACTCGTAATTTTCACTATGATGACGTGATCAAAATGAAAAATGATGGTGACTAAGCTTGTAGAGAATTGTCTTAGCTACATCATATCGAGATTTGAAAGAAAATCTATCAAAATTTACAGAGATACAATCAATTTTACATAAATATGCTGACTTCATAATATGCAAATTCGTATTTTGAGTTCCAAGGCCATTATGATGATGTCAAGATTCACTTAATGGCCAAATGAGACATGGAATCATATCTTCGACTCAAACTCTATCTAAATATGAAAAAAAATTGAAGGTCACGGTTCATTCCAAAGAGCTATAATGGATTTTGTATAGGCATGTTTTTGCCCATATATGCTATGTATTAAAAGAGCTCGCGCGCACGGACATTTTTCTTGAATTGACGCTCATCTTGTTGTTAATAATAATAAAGGTAAACATGGTATTAAATTCCTCGAAAAAATATGCGAAATATCATGAAAGAAAAAAAAATGGCGATTCTATGTTGTGTAATGGTGTTACGCGCAAAAACGCGCGCGCATGCGCGTGTGCGCGATTTTTTATAAAGTGCTTAGAATGGTCTGACACGTATGCAAAATTATTTTGAGACGATTTTGAGCATTTTATAATATTGACCTTAATCATGATAAATATGATTAAAAAATCACTTTGGGTTATGAAAATATGATCATGAGTAGATTTCCAGAAAATTTCACAAAATGGCGCCTAGATGACGTCATCAGTCAAGGTCAAAGTTAAAAAATTTGCTGTGTTTTGTTCATATGCCTATACATATGTGTTTCAAATTTCAAGGTATTTGATTGAACCATTTTCATGTTATCTTGTCCACAAAAAAGTGGTTCGAAATAAGAAAAATAAACTAGACATATAATACTTGTTTGGAACAAGTATAGGTGGGCTGGTCAACTTAAATTTGAGACAACATAGAGCAAAAATAAGCGAGATACTGCTTAAATATTCTTGAAAAACAATATCATGTAGTTTCATGACGTGAACGAAATTCACCTTCTATAGGGATAACGCAAATTATGAAGGCCTTTTGACATGAGGCCTTTCATCGAGATTTTCACTATGATGACGTCATCAAAATGAAAAATAGTTATTACTGAGCTGATAGAGAATTGTCTTAGCTACAACATATCGAAATTTTGAAGAAAATCGATCAATATTTACAGAGATACAATCAATTTTCCATAAATATGCTGACGTCATAATATGCAAATTCGTATTTTGAGTTCCAAGGCCATTATGATGATGTCACGATACACCTAATGGCCAAATGAGACATGGAATCATATCTCCCACTCATACTCTATCTAAATATGAACAAAAATTGAAGGTCACGGTTCATTCCAAAGAGCTTTAATGAATTTTGTATAGGCATGTTTTTGCCCATATATGCTATGTATTAAAAGAGCTCGCGCGCACTGACATTTATCTTGAATTGACGCTCATCTTGTTATTAATGGTCATAAAGAGATAAACATGGTATCAAATTCCTTGAAAAAATATAATAAATATCATGAAGAAAAAAAAATGGCGATTTTATGTTTTGTAATGGTGTTACGCGCGAAAACGCGCGCGCATGCCCTTACGCGCGATTTTTTATAAAATGCTTTAAATGACCTGAAACGTATGCAAAACAAATTTGAGACGATTTTGAGCATTTAAAAATTTTGCGCGCGCACTGACGCGCGGACGTACGCGGACGCGCGCGTTTTTTGACCTGAAATTGACCGGACACATATTGACCTTGATCGTGATAAATATGAATGAGAAATGAATTACCGTTATGAAAATATGATCATGAGTAAATTTTTAGAAAATTTCACAAAATGGCGCCTAGATGACGTCATCAATCAAGGTCAAGGTTAAAAACTTTGCTGTGCCTTGTTCATATGCCTATACATATGTGTACCAAATTTTAAGATATTTGATTGAGCCATTTTCAAATTATCTTGCACACAAAAAAGTGGGTCGAAATAAGAAAAATAAACTAGATTTGTAATACTTGTTTGGAACAAGTATAGGTGGGCTGATCCAACAAAAAATTGAGACAAAATGAAGGGTCCATTTGAGATAGCTTTTTGTCTCAGCTACAAAATACTCGAAGTTCAGCGTAAATGAAGCTAAAACGACGTAGATATTGCTCGCGAAAGACGGGAATGTAGAATCAAGTTTTGAGAAAAATTCATGTCCCATAGAGAATACACGCAAAATGTGAAAAATTGACATGCCTCCTTTAATCAAAAAAATACACCATGATGCATTTGTCAAAATGAAAAATCGTGGAAAGAAAAAAAATGGCGATTCTATGTTCTGCAATAGTTTTACGCGCGAAAACGCGCACGCATGCGTGTGTGCGCGATTTTTTATAAAATGCTTAGAATGGCCTAAAACGTATGCAAAATGATTTTGAAACGATTTTGAGCATTTTGAAATTTTACGCGCGCATTGACGCGCGGACGTACGCGCACGCGCGCGTTATTTGACCTGAAATTAACCGGACCGATATTGACCTTGATCGTGCAAAATATGAATGAGAAATTACTTTCCGTTATGAAGATATGATCATGAGTTGATTTTCGTAAAATTTTACAAAATGGCGCCTAGATGACGTCATCAGTCAAGGTCAAGGTTGAAAAAAATTCTGTGCTTTGTACATATGCATATACATATGTGTGCCAAATTTCAAGGCATTTGATTCAGCCATTTTTAAGTTATCTTGTCCACAAAAAAGTGGTTAGAAATAAGAAAAATAAAGAATAAATAAATAAATAAATAAATAAAGGCAATTCTAACGAAATTATAAGGTGGTCTGTACGTTATACAGCCCACCTGATAATAAAGAAATAAAGGCAATTTTAACAAAATTATAAGGTGGTCTGTATTAGATACAGCCCACCTAACTAGACAAAAAATACTTGTTTGGAACAAGTATAGGTGGGCTGGTCAACTAAAATTTGAGACAAAATAGAGCAAAAATAAGCGACATACTGCTTACACATTCTTAAAAAACAATATCATGTAGATTTATAACGTGAACTACATTCACCTTCTATAGGCATAACACGCAAATTATGAAGTTTTTGAAATGAGGCCTTTAATCGAAATTTTCACTATGATGACATCATCAAAATGAAAAATAGTGAGTACTTAGCTTGTAGAGAATTGTCTTAGCTACAACATATCGAAATTTGGAAGAAAATCAATCAATATTTACAGAGATACAATCAATTTTCCATAAAAATGCTGACGTCATAATATGCAAATTCGTATTTTGAGTTCCAAGGCCATTGTGATGATGTCACGATATTTGTAATGGCCAAATGAGACATGATTTCATATCTCCGACTCATACCCTATCCAAATATGAAAACAAATTGAGGGTCCCGGTTTATCCAAAAGAGCTATAATGGATTTTGTATAGGCAAGTTTTTGCCCATATATGCTATGTATTACAAGAGCTCGCGGGCACGGACATTTTTCTTGAATGGACGCTCATCTTAATATTAATGGTCATAAATAGATGAACATGGCATCAAATTGTTTGAAAAAATATGGGATTATCATGAAAGAAAACAAAATGGTGATTCTATGTTGTGTAATGGTGTTACGCGCGAAAACGCGCGCGCATGCGCGTGTGCGCGATTTTTTATAAAATGCTTAAAATGATCTGAAACGTATGCAAAATAAATTTGAGACGATTTTAAGCATTTCAAAATTTTGCGCGCGTACTGACGCGCGGACGAACGCGCACGCGCGCGTTTTTTGACCTGAAATTGACCGGACTGATATTGACCTTGATCATGATAAATATGAATGTGAAATTACTTTTGGTTATGAAGATATGATCATGAGTTGATTTTCAGAAAATTTCACAAAATGGCGCCTATATGACGTCATCAGTCAAGGTCAAGGTTGAACAATTTGTTGTGTTTTATGCATATGCCTATACATAAGTGTGCCAAATTTCAAGGTATTTGATTGAGCCATTTTCAAATTATCTTGCACACAAAAAAGTGGGTCGAAATAAGAAAAATAAATAAATAAATAAAGGCGATTTTAACAAATATATAAGGTGGTCTGTATTAGATACAGCCCACCTGATAATAAAGAATAATAAAGGCAATTTTAACAAAATTATAAGGTGGTCTGTATTAGATACAGCCCACCTAATAATAATAAAGGCAATTTTAACAAAATTATAAGGTGGTCTGTATTAGATACAGCCCACCTAATAAATAAATAATAAAGGCAATTCTAACGAAATTATAAGGTGGTCTGTACGTTATACAGCCCACCTGATAAATAAAGGCAATTCTAACGAAATTATAAGGTGGTCTGTACGTTATACAGCCCACCTGATAAATAAAGGCAATTCTAACGAAATTATAAGGTGGTCTGTACGTTATACAGCCCACCTGACTAGATTTGTAATACTTGTTTGGAACAAGTATAGGTGGGCTGGTCCAACTAAAATTTTAGACAAAATAAAGGGCACATTTGAGATAGTTTATTGTCTCAGCTACAACATATTAAAATTTAGAAGAAAATCTATCAATATTTACAGAGATACAATCAATTTTCCCAAAATATGCTGACGTCATAATATGCAAATTGAAATTATGAGTTCGAAGGCCATTATGATGACGTCATGAGTTAATTTAGGGTCAAATGAGACATAAAATCATATTTCCGATTCATACTCTATCAAAATATGAAAAATAAATCGGGGTCACCTTGCATCGTAAAGAGTTTAAAAGGATTTTATATAGGCATGTTTTTGCCCATATATGCTATGTATTACAAGACCTCGCGCGCACGGAAATTTATGTAAAACGGTCGATCATTCCATTATTAATAGTCATAAAGAGATAAAAATGGTATCAATTTGTTTGTAAAAATAGTGGAAAATAAATGGCGATTCTATGTTGTGTAATAGTTTTACGCGCGAAAACGCGCGTGCATGCGCGTGTGCGCGATTTTTATAAAATGCTTAGAATGGCCTAAAACGTATGTAAAATGATTTTGAGACGATTTTGAGCATTTAAAAAAATTGCGCGCGCATTGACGCGCGGATGTACGCGCACACGCGCCTTATTTGATCTGAAATTGACCGGACGGATATTGACCTTAATAATGATAAATATGAATGAGAAATAACCTTTGGTTATGAAGATATGATCATGAGTTGATTTTCGTAAAATTTTACAAAATGGCGCCTAGATGACGTCATCAGTAAAGGTCAATGTTGAAAACGTTATTGTGCTTTGTAAATATGCCTATACATATGTGTGCCAAATTTGAAGGCATTTGATTGAGCCATTTTCAAGTCTTCGTGCTTACAAAAAAGTGGTTAGAAATAAGCAAAATAAATAAATAAATAACTAGACATAATACTTGTTTGGAACAAGTATAGGTGGGCTGGTCAACTTAAATTTGAAAACAAAATAGAGCAAAATTAAGCGAGATACTGCTTGAAAATTCTTAAAAAACACTATCATGTAGATTCATTACGTAAACGAAATTCACCTTCTATAGTCATAACACGCAAATTATGAAATTTCTGACATGAGGCCTTTAATCAAAATTTTCACTCTGATGACGTCATCAAAATGAAAAATGGTTATTACTGCGCTTGTAGAGAATTGTCTTAGCTACAACATATCGAAATTTTGAAGAAAATTGATCAATATTTACAGAGATACAATCAATTTTACATAAATATGCTGACGTCATAATATGCAAATTCGTATTTTGAGTTCCAAGGCCATTGTGATGATGTCACGATACACTTAATGGCCAAATGAGACATGGAATCATATTTCCGACTCATACTCTATCTAAATATGAAAAGAAATTGAGGATCCCGGTGCATTCCAAAGAGCTATAACGGATTTTGTATAGGCATGTTTTTGCCCATATATGCTATGTATTAAAAGAGCTCGCGCGCACTGACATTTATCTTGAATTTACGCTCATCTTGTTAATAATGGTCATAAAGAGATAAACATGGTATCAAATTCCTTGAAAAAATATGAGAAATATCATGAAAGAAAAAAAAATGGCGATTCTATGTTTTGTAATGGTGTTACGCGCGAAAACGCGCGTGCATGCTCGTACGCGCGCACTGACATTTATCTTGAATTTACGCTCATCTTGTTAATAATGGTCATAAAGAGATAAACATGGTATCAAATTCCTTGAAAAAATATGAGAAATATCATGAAAGAAAAAAAATGGCGATTCTATGTTTTGTAATGGTGTTACGCGCGAAACGCGCACGCATGCTCGTACGCGCGATTTTTTATAAAATGCTTAAAATGACCTGAAACGTATGCAAAATAAATTTGAGACGATTTTTAGCATTTAAAAATTTTGCGCGCGCACTGACGCGCGGACGTACGCGCACGCGCGCGTTTTTGACCTAAAATTGACTGGACTGATATTGACCTTGATCATAATAAATATGAATGAGAAATACCTTTTGGTTATGAAGATATGATCATGAGTTTATTTTCAGAAAATTTCACAAAATGGCGCCTAGATGACGTCATCAGTCAAGGTCAAGGTTGAAAACCTTACATTGCTTTGTCCATATGCCTATACATATGTGTGTCAAATTTCATTTTATTTTATTCAGCCATTTTTAAGTTATCTTGCTAACAAAAAAGTGGTAAGAATTAAGAAAAATAAACTAGACATATAATACTTGTTTGGAACAAGTATAGGTGGGCTGGTCAACTAACATTTGAGACAAAATAGAGCAAAAATAAGCGACATACTGCTTACAAATTCTTAAAAGACAATATCATGTAGATTCATAACGTGAACTAAATTCACCTTCTATAGGCATAACATGCAAATTATGAACCATTTTCATGTTATCTTGTCCACAAAAAAGTGGTTCGAAATAAGAAAAATAAACTAGACATATAATACTTGTTTGGAACAAGTATAGGTGGGCTGGTCAACTTAAATTTGAGACAACATAGAGCAAAAATAAGCGAGATACTGCTTAAATATTCTTGAAAAACAATATCATGTAGTTTCATGACGTGAACGAAATTCACCTTCTATAGGGATAACGCAAATTATGAAGTTTTTGACATGAGGCCTTTAATCAAAATTTTCACTATGATGACGTCATCAAAATGAAAAATGATTATTACTGCGCTTGTAGAAAATTGTCTTAGCTACAACATATCGAAATTTTGAAGAAAATTGATCAATATTTACAGAGATACAATCAATTTTACATAAATATGCTGACGTCATAATATGCAAATTCGTATTTTGAGTTCCAAGGCCATTGTGATGATGTCACGATACACTTAATGGCCAAATGAGACATGGAATCATATTTCCGACTCATACTCTATCTTAATATGAAAAAAATTGAGGATCCCGGTGCATTCCAAAGAGCTATAACGGATTTTGTATAGGCATGTTTTTGCCCATATATGCTATGTATTAAAAGACCTCACGCGCACTGACATTTATCTTGAATTTAGGCTCATCTTGTTATTAATGGTCATAAAGAGATAAACATGGTATCAAATTCCTTGAAAAAATATGAGAAATATCATGAAAGAAAAAAAAATGGCGATTCTATGTTTTTTAATGGTGTTACGCGCGAAAACGCGCGCGCATACTCGTACGCGCGATTTTTTATAAAATGCTTAAAATGACCTGAAACGTATGCAAAATAAATTTGAGACGGTTTTGAGCATTTAAAAATTTTTTGACCTGAAATTGACTGGACTGATATTGACCTTGATCATAATAAATATGAATGAGAAATACCTTTTGGTTATGAAGATATGATCATGAGTTTATTTTCAGAAAATTTCACAAAATGGCGCCTAGATGACGTCATCAGTCAAGGTCAAGGTTGAAAACCTTACCGTGTTTTCTCCATATGCCTATACATATGTGTGCCAAATTTCAAGTTATTTGATTTAGCTTTTTCCAAGTTATCTTGCTAACAAAAAGTGGGTCGAAATAAGAAAAATAAACTAGATATGTAATACTTGTTTGGAACAAGTATAGGTGGGCTGGTCGAACTAAAATTTGAGACAAAATAAAGGGTACATTTGAGATAGCTTATTGTCTCAGCTACAACATACTTGAAGTTCAGCATAAACGAAGCTAAACGACAGAGATATTGCTCGCGAAAGAATCCAGTTTTGAGAAAAACTCATGTCCCATAGAGAATACACGCAAAATGTGAAAAATTGACATGCCTTTCTTAATCGCGAAAATACGCCCTGATGCCTTTGTCAAAATGAAAATTTGGGCCAACTTTATTTGTAGAGAATTGTCTCAGCTAAAACATATCAAAATTTTGAAGACAATCAATCAATATTTACAGAGAAACAATCAATTTTCCGTAAATATGCTGACGTCATAATATGCAAATTGAAATTTTGAGTTTGGAGGCCATTATGATGACGTCATGAGTTAATTGAGGTTCAAATGAGACATGAAATCATATCTCCAATTCATACTGTATCAAAATATGACCCAAAAATTGGGGTCACCTTGCATCCTAAAGGGCTACAATGGATCTTGTATAGGCATGTTTTTTCCCATATATGCTATGTATTACAAGAGCTCGCGCGCACGGAAATTTATGTTAAACGGGCCATCATTTCATTATTAATAGTCATAAAGAGACAAGCATGGTATCAATTTGTATGTAAAAATATGTGGAATATTATGAAAGAAAAAAAATGGCGATTCTATGTTGTGTAATAGTTTTACGCGCGAAAACGCGCGCGCCGCGCGCATGCGCGTGTGTGTGGGCGATTTTTTATAAAATGCTTAGAATGGCCTAAAACGTATGCAAAATGATTTTAAGACGATTTTGAGCATTTTCAAATTTTGCGCGCGCATCGACGCGCGGACGTACGCGCACGCGCGCGTTATTTGACCTGAAATTGACCGGACGGATATTGACCTCGATCATGATAAATATGAAAGAGAAATAGCTTTTGGTTATGAAGATATGATCATGAGTTAATTTTCGTAAAATTTTACAAAATGGCGCCTAGATGACGTCATCAGTGAAGGACAATGTTGAAAACGTTATTGTGCCTTGTACATATGCCTTTACATATGTGTGCCAAATTTCAAGGCATTTGATCGAGGCATTTTTAAGTTATCTTGCTAACAAAAAAGTGGTTAGAAATAAGAAAAATATTTAATAAATAAATAAATAAATAAATAAATAATAAAGGCAATTCTAACGAAATTATAAGGTGGTCTGTACGTTATACAGCCCACCTGATAATAAAGAAATAAATAAAGGCGATTTTAACAAAAATATAAGGTGGTCTGTATTAGATACAGCCCACCTGATAAATAAATAAATAAAGGCAATTCTAACGAAATTATAAGGTGGTCTGTACGTTATACAGCCCACCTGATAATAAATAAAGGCAATTTTAACAAAAATATAAGGTGGTCTGTATTAGATACAGCCCACCTGATAAAGGCAATTCTAACGAAATTATAAGGTGGTCTGTACGTTATACAGCCCACCTGATTATCTGGAGTGTTATGTACCGGGCACGGACGAATCTAATCTGATCATTTGAAGTGTCACCAACTGAAGTATTGAAATACGGACCCGTGTGTTTATCACCAGCGAGGAATGTTTGTATCAAAACGAAACGAAGTAATACCCAAATTTGGACATGCTTACACTTCAAATAGTTTTTCCATTGTAGTTTTACTCAAAAGAATCTATTCGACAAACATGTTTTTGAGCTTCTAAGCACCCAAGTTCCTAAGGTCACAATCAGTGATCATAATTTTTTTTCACTATAAAACCTACCAGCGTGAACACAATTACAAAGGATTTGAATCACGGTACGTTTCCTTTCAGAACGTTCCTTTATTTGTTATTTTTTATTTTACCGTTGTTACAAGCCCTGCCGTATAAAATATTGTATTCACCTACGATACTGTGATATGCAGAGTGTGCCAGTCCGTATATCATGGTATGACTAATGGGGATCGGACCTAGATTTGTGTGGTTTCCATGCAAAGTCACTCTTTTGTCTCTCTCTCTTTTTCTCTCTTTGTGTTAAAAAAGTCAGGGTCTATGAGTAAACCCATATCGTTTACATACTATAAACTAAGAAGAGGAATACACATACACTACATACACAACCAGTAACACAATGTTTTTGATTTAGAGAAGTAAATTTGTTAGGCTGCGAGCAAGGTTACTTGTAGAAGTAGAATCATCAAATGCATGTCATTGGGTATGTTGATCCGTGTTATTTCGTGGCATTCTGGCATCTGAAATGAAATTATTGGAATAACACCAAATACTTATACTTATACTTATTACATGTACATCGAGACATGTATTGTTGTCAACCATCATTTCTTCCTTTTTAACTTGAATGTTTTAAAAAGTACACAATTATTCACACAGGTGTACGATGAGCCACACACTGGTTAAGCCAGGGCTCAACTTGCCCAAACGGAAAGTCCCATCTTACCCCACACACGCCATTTTGCAAACTTGACAAAGCATTTTTTGTTTACAGTTCAATGAGGCTCAAAGGTTTTTACACAAACATCCGCTTTAATCTAAGCATATATTTCAACAATCAATTTAGACAGATCCCAATTGGGTAAATTGCGTAAAACCCCAAAATAACGACAAATTTCTTATCATTCTGCCCCCATGTGACAAAGGTAGTTCCAGCGATGTAAATTGATGTCCTTAATGTCCTGAGGGCGCAAACCTGTTTTTCACTTCGTACAGTTTCCTAGTAACAAGGGGTGGCTCAACTTACCCACCATGGCTCATCTTACCTCACTTTCCCCTACGTATGCATTACAAATAGCTTGTGGGGGCTGGGGTCCCCCCCCCCCCCACTCCGGGGTCGGAATGACCGCATGCGTGTTACCAAAATGTCCGGTAAAGGGGTACTTTTCACGCACCAAAGTCCGGATCGTACATACACAAAATTGACTTTACACACCGGACTTAGGGGGTGTTTTCAAAAGGAGGGAACACGCGTATGCGTACCCTAAATAACACTGAGTGGCGGGCCGGGGTTGGGGTACCCATTCCATCCAATACGTTGCCGACCCGTTACTCAGGGTAGCGATTTAAAACAAAAATGTATTTATCTCTTTCTCTTTCTTTTTTTCTTTCTTCCTCTCTTTTACCTTCTTTTCTCTTTCTTTTTCCGTTTTTTCTTCCGCCGCTCTCTCTCCCTCTTCCCCTAATTTTAGGCCGCCAAAAAGGGTTGGCCATGGCCGATTCGCCCCTACACCCTGGATCCGCCACCACTGACTTGACAACAATTTATTATTGGAGACCCTGAAAACTTTCTTGCTACTGATGTCAATCTATGTAGTACTAAATTCGTTCACCAACCGCGCGCAGAGAATATCTTTCTGAAACGGCTAGGCTGTTGTGTAAAAAATTGTATTATATCAACCAAAAATTCAACCTATACATTTGAATCCAACCTGCATTATAGTTAAAGGGACGGAAGCATAATTATTCACCGACTGAGAGTCGGTAGATGAATGCGTTTTGAATAAAACTCTTTTCAAAAGCAAACATCAAAACGGTTTTCTTTATATTGTAACATAATAGAAAACGTACAGCCCCCCCCCCCCCCCCCTGGGTCCGCCACTGATGTACGTATTACGTTTAATGTTACTATAATGTATTCGTAACGTTAGTCACTCTCTATCCGTCTATATGTTCAGTGCATGCTTCTGTCCAATATGATTTGTTCAGTTTAAATTGTGTAAAACACTTTCTTTTGATCATCTCCATGTCATGTAATATATGTCGATGTGGTCACTTACCTTCATCCAGACCGTGCATTTATCTTTGACCCTACCCCAAAGGGTTCATGATATGAGTAATACAAAATACCAAAATGAAATTACTGCATGACATAGAATCTGCAAGTCCCACTGACAAGAAATTATTTCATAAAGTCATCCAAGAACAAAAGTTTTCATCAGGCTCTCTATCTTCAGTTTAATCAATTACTTTAGGGTCAATCTTACAGTGGTCATCTTGACCACAAAGGATGGGAAACCTACTGCTGGGAACTTTCAACGTCTAAAATTGGTCCTTCAGATTCAGTTAGGATGGACAGAGAGGTGGCTGACAATGACAATTCTACAGAGCACTCAAACATCACTTTATCTTCAAAAGATATGACCCAAGCCTTATCACATCTGAAACCAGGGAAAGCAAGCGGCGATGATAATATGTGCGTTAATAACTTAAAAGCATAATTAATGTACAAAAAGACAGCCTGATAGAGTACAGGAGAGTAGAGGAGCACCATATCATCCTTATTAGTCTACATGTGTGTTGTATAATGTTTTTCTTGAATTATTTCAATCAATACTCCCTGAATTCCCCGGGTACGCAAACTTAAACCAAGCCTTTACTCATTTATTTATTTATCTAGTGATCTTGGTATAATTTGATTTGTCAAAATAAACACATTTTTCTTGTTTTCTACACCAACCTATACCAAATTCGTAACATCATCGGCTTAGCAGTACAAAATCGGCCTATAGGTTAGGGTATAAATATGTTACATAGCTTGAATGTCGTTGATATCTTATTTTAGAGTATGCAAAAGCCTAAATAAATTTCATAGAATTTATTAATAAGTACACATATCTGGAATGTTATGTATCGGGAACGGACGAATCTAATCTGATCATTTGAAGTGTCAACAACTGAAGTATTGAAATACGGACCCGTGTGTTATTCACCAGCGAGGAATGTTTGTATCAAAGCGAAACGAAGTAATATCCAAATTTGGACATGCTTACACTTCAAATAGTTTTCCATTGTCGTTTTACTCTAAAGAATCTATTCGACAAACATGTTTTTGAGCTTCTAAGCACCCACGCTCCTAACGTCACAATCAGTGATCATAATTTTTTTTCTCAATATAAAATCTACCAGCGTGAACACTATTACAAAGGATTTGAATCACGGTACGTTGACTTTCAGAACGTTCATTTTATTTTGTTTCTTTTACCATGGTTACAAGCCGTGCCGTATAAAATATTTTATTCACCTACGATACTGTGATATGCAGAGTGTGCCAGTCCCTATATTATGGTATAACTAATGGCAGTGGCGTAATGAGCAAAAACGTTTTTTTTTTTGGGGGGGGGGGGGCTGACAAAAAAATCCGCAGCACCCCACTCTAACATGCAGGCCCCGCTGAACGTTTCACAAAGTGGGGTCTGGGGCAAAGCCCCGGCGGGGATCCAGGGGCGGAGCCCCGAAGCTCAAGGGGTATGGGCTTCAGTGGCGGATCCAGGATTTTCTTACCGGGGGGGGGGGGGGGGGGGGGGGAGGGGCACAAAATGGCATGGGGTTTATTATATGTAGAACAATGAAGCGACAGAACGAGGCTTTAGCGGCGAGGGAGCGGAGCGACCAAGCGGGGGTGGGCCAGAGTAAGAAGCATTTGCAATTTTATAACCAAATTAGACGCATTTTCAGGCACTTCCTGGAGTAATATGACGTAAATTTGCTTTCTCCTACCCCTTCCAAGAGTAGGGATCTTTTGCATTTTGAGAACCACATTGGCGCATTAATGTCCATTGGCACTTCCTGGAAAAAAAAACGAGGTCTTCTGATTGGTTAGAAGTTAGAGAAAAGTGATCTGTCACGTCTTGAGACGTTGCATATGCTTTGATGCCGCACAATGCACAAAAATGGTGGTCCGTTACTCGAGTGTATAAACTGTGTCGTTATCTTTGTCATTGGGGGAGTGGGGAGGATGTAGAGGCCACCGATAACCGACAAAACGAGCAACCATTACCGACAAATATATTAATGCCAATGTCCAAATGTCTACAAATTTAACCCTATAAACCCGGGGCCAGGACCTAAATTATTTGTCAGTCTCCCCCCTCCCGCGCAAAGCGCGGAAACTTTGAAACTTCATTGAATTATTATAGAAAGAAGACGCTCCGTTGTACCGTTCTCGTTTCTTAATTCTTGTTTGGATTCAGCTCCCCCCCCCCCCCCCCCCTCCCGCGAGAAGCGGCAGTTTTGACGTTTCAATAAATTTTTACTCTTAATCCTTGTCTGAATTCATTTTCGCCCATCTCGCGCGAAGCGCGGAAGCTTTGACGTTTCAATAAATCATTACTCTTAATCCTTGTCTGAATGCATGTTCGCCCATCCCGCGCGAAGCGCGGAAACTTTCACGTTTTATTAGATTATTTGAGAAAGAAGACGATTCGTTGTATCGTGTTCTTGTCTGAATTCAGTTTCCCCCCTCCCTCGCGAAGCGCGCAAGCTTTGACAGTTCATTAAATTATTAGAGAAAGCAGACGATTGATTGTACCGGTTCCGACTCTTAATCCTTGTCTGAATTCGTTTTCGCCCATCTCGCGCGAAGCGCGGAAACTCTGACGTTTCATTAAACTACTTTACTCTTAATCATTGTCTGAATTCATATTCGCCCATCCCACGCGAAACGCGGAAGCTTTCACTTATCATTTTATTATCAGAGAAAGAAGACGATTCGTTGTATCGTGTTCTTGTCTGAATTCAGTTTCCCCCCCTCCCGCGCAAAGCGCGCAAGCTTTGACACTTCATTAAATTATTAAAGAAGGAAGGCGATTCGTTGTACCGTTCTCGACTCATAATCCTAGTCTTAATTCAGTTGCTCCCCCCCCCCCCCCGAAGCCTTGCCGTTTTAATGAATAATAGAGAAAGAAGACGATTCGTTGTACCGTTCACTACTCTTAATCTTGTCTGAATTCAATTTCCCTACTAGGCCCCTTAACGGTACATGTGCAGTGTTACATGATGTAAGTATGAAACGCCCGGCAGTGCTTGTCACAGTTGCTTCTGGAAAGGATTTTTTTTACTAGTGTTACTGTTAGTGGCCATGGCCCCTTAGTGACTACAAAAAAAACATATGCTCTTCCTGGCCATATGGGAATGGGTCAGTTTTCATCAGAAATGGAGAAACGCGCATTTTGTTGAAAATCATGTGATATCACGAACATTTATACATCACTTGTATATAAAATTGAAAATAAGTCATGATTCAATTTTATTTGGGAGGGGAGGGGGACTGGCGCCCCCCCCCCCCCCCACCAGTACGCCAGTGACTAATGGGGATCGGACCTAGATTTGTGTTTTTTTCCATGCAAAGTCACTCTTTTGTCTCTCTCTTTCTCTCTTTGTATTAAAACAGTCAGGGTCTATGAGTAACCCCATATCGTTTACATACTATAAACTAAGAAGAGGAATACAAATACACTACATACACAACCAGAAACACAATGTTTTTGATTTAGAGAAGTAAATTCGTTAGGCTGTGAGCAAGGTTACTTATAGAATCATCAAATGCATGTCATTGGATATGTTGATCCGTGTTATTTCGTGGCATTCTGGCATCTGAAATGAAATTATTGGAATAACACCAAATACTTATACTTATACTTATTACATGTACATCGAGACATGTATTGCTGTCAACCATCATTTCTCCTTTTTAACTTTAATTTTAAAAAGTACACAATGATTCATACAGGGGTAAGATGAGCCACACATGGTAAAACCAGGGCTCAACTTGCCCCAACGGAAAGTCCCATCTTACCCCTCACATGCCATTTTGCAAACTTGACAAAGCATTTTTTGTTTACAGTTCAATGAGGCTCAAAGGTTTTTACACAAAAATCCGCTTTAATCTAAGCATATATTTACAACAAGCAATTTAGATAGATCCCAATGGGGTAAATTGTGTAAACCCCCAAAATAACGATAAATTTCTTATCATTCTGCCCCCATGTGACAAAGGTAAATCCAGCGATGTAAATTGATGTCCTTAATGTCCTGAGGGCGCAAACCTGTTTTTCACTTTGTACAGTTTCCTAGTAACAAGGGGTGGCTCAACTTACCCTACGTGGCTCATCTTACCTCACTTTCCTCTACGTATGCATTAAAAATAGCTTGTGGTGGGGTGGGGTCCCCGCCCCCCCCCCCCCCCCCTATTCCGGGATCGGAATGACCGCATGCGTGTTACCAAAATGTCCAGGAAAAGGGGTACTTTTCACGCACCAAAGTCCGGCTTCGTACATACACAAAATTGACTTTACACTCGGACTTAAGGGTGTTTACAAAAGGATGGGAACACGCGTATGCGTACCCTAATAAAATTGAGTGGCGGGCCGGGGGTGGGGTACCCATTCCATCCAATACGTTGTAGACCCGTTACTCAGGGTAGCGATTTTAAAAAAAAAGGTATTTATCTCTCTCTCTTTCACAATTTTTTTTTTTTTGCTCCCGAAAATTTGAAAATCGCGCGGTCGAAAAGTCCCTCGGGGGGGGGGGGGGGGTGGTAATGAGCACATTTTTCTTTTTGGCCCTTCAAAATTTGAAAATTTGCACCCCCCCCCCCCCCTTGATTGTCAGGGGAGGGGGTCCATCCCCCCAAAAAAGCTAAAAAAAAATCACGTTTTATTCAGGAGGGGGGGGGGGGGCGGGCCCCCCGGCTCCCCTTGGGTCCGCCACTGATGTACGTATTACCTTTAATGTTACTATAAGGTATTCGTAACGTTAGTCACTGTCTATCCGTCTATATGTTTAGTCCATGCTTCTGTCCAATATGATTTGTTCAGTGTAAATTGTGTAAAACAGTTTCTTTGGATCATCTCCATGTCATGTAACATATGTCGATGTGGTCACTTTCCTTCATCCAGACTGCTGCATTTATCTTTGACCCTACCCCAAAGGGTTCATGATATGAGTAATACAAATACCAAAATGAAATTACTGCATGACATAGAATCTGCAAGTCCCACTGACAAGAAATTATTTCATAAACTCATCCAAGAACCAAAGTTTTCATCAGGCTCTCTATCTTCAGTTTAATAAATTACTTTAGGGTCAATCTTACAGTGGTCATATTGATCACAAAGGATGGGAAACCTACTGCTGGGAACTTTCAACGTCTAAAATTGGTCCTTCAGATTCAGTTAGGATGGACAAAGAGGTGGCTGACAATGACAATTCTACAGAGCACTCAAACATCACTTTGTCTTTAAAAGATATGACCCAAGCCATATTACATCTGAAACCAGGGAAAGCAAGCGGCGATGATAATATGTGCGTTAATAACTTAAAAGCGTAATTAATGTACAAAAAGACAGCCAGATAGAGTACAGGAGAGTAAAGGAGCACCATAGCATCCTTATTAGTCTACATGTGTGTTGTATAATGTTTTTCTTGAATTATTTCAATCAATACTCCCTGAATTCCCCAGGTACGCAAACTTGAACCAAGCCTTTACTCATTTATTTATTTTATCTAGTGATCTTGGTATAATTTGATTTGTCAAAATAAACACATTTTTCTTGTTTTCTACACCAACCTATACCAAATTCGTAACATCATCGGCTTAGCAGTACCAAATCGGCCTATAGGTTAGGGTATAAATATGTTATATAGCTTGAATGTCGTTGATATCTTATTTTAGAGTATGCTAAAACCTAAATGAATTTCATAGAATTTATTAACAAGTACACATATCTGGAATGTTATGTATCGGGGACGGACGAATCTAATCTGATCATTTGAAGTGTCAACAACTGAAGTATTGAAATACGGACCCGTGTGTTATTCACCAACGAGGAATGTTTGTATCAAAGCGAAACGAAGTAATACCCAAATTTGGACATGCTTACACTTCAAATCGAATCTATTCGACAAACATGTTTTTGAGCTTCTAAGCACCCACGCTCCTAAGGTCACAATCAGTGATCATAATTTTTTTTTCTCAATATAAAATCTACCAACGTGAACACCATTACAAAGGATTTGAATCACGGTATGTTGACTTTCAGAACGTTCCTTTTATTTTTTTTTATTTTACCATGGTTACAAGCTCTGCCGTATAAAATATTGTATTCACCTACGATACTGTGATATGCAGAGTGTGCCGGTCCGTATATTATGGTATAACTAATGGCAGTGGCGTAATGAGCAAAAACGTTTTTTTTTTTGGGGGGGGGGGGGGGGGGGCTGACAAAAAAATCCGCAGCACCCCACTCTAACATGCAGGCCCCGCTCAACGTTTCGCAAAGTGGGGTCTGGGGCAAAGCCCCGGCGGGGATCAAGGGGCGGAGCCCTGAAGCTCAAGGGGTATGGGCATCAGTGGTGGATCCAGGAATTTCTTACCGGGGGGGGGGGGGGGGGCACAAAATGGCATGGGGTTTATTATATGTAAAACAATAAAGCGACAGAACGAGGCTTTAGCGGCGAGGGAGCGGAGCGACCAAGCGGGGGTGGGCCAGAGTAAGAAGCATTTGCAATTTTAGAACCAAATTAGACGCATTTTCAGGCACTTCCTGGAGTAATATGACGTAAATTTGCTTTCTCCTACCCCTTTCCTAAAGGAGCACGCATCCTTATTAGTCTACATGTGTTGTATAATGTTTTTCTTGAATTATTTCAATCAATACTCCCTGAATTCCCCTGGTACGCAAACTTGAACCAAGCCTTTACTCATTTATTTATTTATCTAGTGATCTTGGTATAATTTGATTTGTCAAAATAAACACATTTTCTTGTTTTTTACACCAACCTATTCCAAATTCGTAACATCATCGGCTTAGCAGTCCAAAGTTGGCCTATAGGTTAGGGTATAAATATGTTACATAGCTTGAATGTCGTTGATATCTTATTAAATTTCATAGAATGTATTAATAAGTACACAAATCTGGAAAGTTATGTACCGGGGACGGACGAATCTAATCTGATCATTTGAAGTGTCAACAACTCAAGTATTAAAATAAGGACCCGTGTGTTTTTCACCAGTGAGGAATGTTTGTATCAAAGCGAAACGAAGTAATACCCACAATTTACATTGTAGTTTTACTCTAAAGAATCTATTCGACGAACATGTTTTTGAGCTTCTAAGCACCCACGCTACTAAGGTCACAATCAGTGATCATGAAAGGATATCAATCAAGGTACGTTTCCATTCAGAACGTTCCTTTCAAATGTGTTTTTCTCTTTTTCTTTTACCCTTGTTACAAGGCCAGCCGTATGAAATATCTTATTCACTATATGGTATGACTAATAGGGATCGGACCTAGATTTTTGTGGTTTCCAGGCAAAGTCACTCTTTTGTCTCTCTCTCTCTCTCTCTTTGTGTTAAAAATCAAGGGTCCATGTTTAAACCCATAGGCCCGAATTCACAAAGCAAGGTTTAGCTCAGACCAAGGTTTAAGTTTAAACCTCCTTTTGTTTCGCCAAACCTCTTGTTTGGCGAAACAAAAGGAGGTTTAAACTTAAACCTTGGTCTGAGCTAAACCTTGCTTTGTGAATTCGGGCCATATCGTTTACATAATATAAACAAAAAAGAAGAACAAAACACTACACACACACATAACACAATCTTTTGAATCAAGAGAAGAACATTTGTTAGGTTGCGATCAAGTTTACTTGTAGAATCGTCCTATTTCGGGTCATGATTTTGTCTTCAACTTAAAGGGAGTGTAGCATGACGAGACTATGTTTCTTTCCGTAGCCCTACTCGGGGCCAATCGGGTATAATACGACTGCGCACGAGGCGACCACAGCAATCACGTTCGTGCAACATACGCGAAACCGAAACGTGAGGAGAACTTCGGTCTGTTTCGCGAACGCTAGCGCGCGCTGACCAAGTAGAGATTAAGTCGCTGACTACCGTTAATAGGGACTTTTAGATTTGCACGTCGTTAGCTTTGACTGCAACGTGTGACGTCATTTTAAGGCACTGCGCATGCGTTACGTCGTCTCAGTCGGCGATCGAGAATGCGTCAACCTTGATTTTCCTAAATCTAGTACATACATACATATTGGTATTTATATAGCGCCTTTACATGCTCAATGTACTAGTATGCCGCGTGCGCATAAAATATACAGTTCCTCAGGTAGACAAAGGAACATCCCTTCCCCGCTATTATGTACAAATGTGTAAAACAGGTGTACATGCATATTCACCTGTTCTACACATTTGTTCATAATATCAGTGAAGGATGTTCTTTTGTTGAGGGTAGAATGAGGAACTGTATATTTTGTCCTCTTTCTTTGTCCGTGATGTTCATAGTGTTACTTCCTGCATGCATGTATATCGTCGAGTGCAATCTAAAAGATTTCTAATTGTAGTCAACATGGGCAGTTAAGTACGTTGACACGCATGATCAGTCGACGTTCGTCGTGTTCTCGTCCACTCAATCTAAAAATCCCTAATGAAGTCCATTCGTTTACGTGCAGTTGTCCATAAGAAGACGTAGATGGCGTTAACCAGTATTTGCCATGCTCCACTCCCTTTTACATGATGTAATAATGACATAACCGCTGTCGTTACAGAATTTTGTTTGTACCGAATGGCATTTAAATGTTTAATGCTAATGTTAGACGATAAGACCTGCTGTTGACGAATCGACCCTTTGACAGTCTCTTGCCAAAAGTTATATATATTTGCCTTGTAATCCCTCCTGCTGAATCTTGCCTTTGTTCTGTTACGCATAATCAGGATCATAAAGCCGTTTTTGTTAATGTGGCACATAATGGACCAGTTTCGTAATGTGTTCGGGTTGGGTGTGTGGGTCTTGTCGGGGTGCCTGGATGCGGGTGGCTCCATTCACCTGTTGTTGGGAGTGGTTGTGTTTCGGTGGGTGGGGTGTGGGTTACGTGAATTAGTTGTTGCTAGGTTGGGCATGCTCTTATGTATTGCCAACCTGGTAGCGGCTATCGTGTGCAATTCGCATTCTGTTTGTTGGGATACGATTGTTCTAGCTGGCGGGTGGATGGAGTCAGTCGTGTCCGGGCGTTTCTCGGAGACCTGTGCATCCGACGTGAACACGTTGCGAGACTGGTCTATCACTTTTCTAATACACAGTAAACATTTTATCTACATGTGTCGTTTACAACTTGTCTCCCTTCCTTTTCCTATTATTCCCCCTTCCCTCCATTTCTATCCTCTCCTCTCCTTTCCTTCCTCCACCGTGTCCACCTTTCGTTCCTATCTCTCTCTCCCTCTCTCCCTCTCTCTCTCTCTCCCTTTCTCTCTCTCTCTTTCTCTCCTTACTATTTTGCTCTTCAATCTAGTCTCCTTTCGACCCCTTTCTCTCTTCTCTATCTTTAAATGTCGACTCCTTTCTTAAGTTGTTCATATTATTACGTAATACATGTACTGTATATTTTATGCTTTTGTTTTCAAATGTCATGACTCGTGTGAATTTATGTACATTTATGTGACGTATACACCTATGTGTTTATCAATTATCTTGTAACTACATTGTATTTTGTTTATGTGCTGCCAGTGGATGCCAATTTTCTATGTTTTGAATAAGGATCAATGAAGAATCTATCTATCTATCTAATAATTTAATACAATGTATAACTACTATGATAAAACGAAACTCGAATGTAAAAAATTCAAATCATAATTAAATAGTGACTGGGAAACCAAAGCCTGGCATACCCTTAACCACCCCCCCCCCCCCCCAAAAAAAAAAGAAAGAAAAGAAAAATTGTCATTTCTGTTTGGGATCAGACTAAAGTTTCCACTTCCCAGGCCACTTTATCACATGGTATTATTTGCATCACAATGCCCATCAGTACCCACTCACTGAGCGAGAGATATATGTATTTTTTTGTTCGATTGGCTACCCATAAGAAAGTGAAAAGTATGCCGCAGACCTGCCGCAGATCTGCTACAGATCTGCGGCAGACTTTTAGTCTGCGGCAAAGAGTATGCCGAAGTATGCGGCAGAAAGAAATTTAGCTGCAGACTTGCTGCATACCAGTATGCCACAGGAACAGTCTGCGGCAGATGTGCGGCATGATGAAACTTTGCTCCAGACTTGCCGCATACTAGTATGCCACAGGAATAGTCTGTGGCAGGTCTGCGGTAGGATGAAACTTTGCTGCAGACTTGCAGCATATCAGTATGCCGCAGGAACAGTCTGCGGCAGATCTGCGGCAGGATGAAACTTTGCTCCAGATTTGCTGCATATCAGTATGCCGCAGGAACAGTCTGCGGCAGATCTGCGGCAGTATGAAACTTTGCTCCAGACTTGTCGCATACCAGTATGCCACAGGAAAAGTCTGCGGCAGGTCTGCCACAGAAAAGTGGGAAATTATACAGTCTACAGCAAGGCTATAGGCGGCCATTTTGGAGGACCATGCAGGGCCATGAGGTTGCAGGCTGAGCCTATGATCTTGTAAATTCCTGTGTTAGAACTGTTAATTGTCTTTTTAGCTTCCGTCAAACCAAACAATTTGCTTCAAGTTCTAAGTGGTACCATAAGAGGAATAAGTTACATAAGAGGAGACTGAGGAATTAACGGACTGTTTCAAACTTTTTTGTTGTGCCATATGTGATCTTATCTTCAGCCCCACTAACTCACTTTTTTTTGTTGTAACTAGCACATGGATCTGTGACTCTACTCTGGACTATGTGTATTTAGTTATTGTATTCCTATTCCTCTACCTCTACTTCTGCTTTGTGTTAAACCCATATTTGTAGAATTGTTGAAGCAATTCCACCTGTTTTAGCTGTTTCTACTAATTCAAGGTGCTAGAATGTAATGATCACAATGCATGCTCTCCAGCATAGCCTTCCTGCAAGACTGCATACTTAATTGCCACGTACTGGATATGAAAGAGTATGCGGCAGGTCTGCAGCAGGTCTATATGATATATGAATATTCATGATGAAGAGTCTGCGGCAGGTCTGCAGCAGACTCTTTGTTATAGCCTTTTCTATGAATATCCATGATAAAGAGTCTGCGGCAGACCTGCCGCAGACTCTACATCATATTGAAAGAGTATGCGGCAAGTCTGCGGCAAGTCTGCGGCAAAACTAATTTGCATGTGAAAAAGATGACTGTCTGCGGCAGGTCTGCTGCAGATCTGCGGCAAGTCTGCCGCAGGAGTATGCTGCAGGCTCTAGTTATTCGTATTTTCCTCGGACTGGTTTCTTTTTTGGACCACGTGATCCAACTGACTTGCATTGGGTACCTGCTCTATATGCCACGTCGACAAACAGTGAAATACAGACTCGCGCGTCCTATATCTTTCATTTAATACGGGTTATCCGTCACTATTACATGACAATCTGATGGAACGAAGCACATTTGTGCGAAGGGAATCTGCATTAGATTGATTTCTAGATCATTTTCTTCGATACACTGCATGTTTTGGCATCTGTCAACCAGATTCATGACCAAGAGACAAACTCTATCTCCTCTTATCTTGCGAAAGAGACATTGTAAACGCCTTTATGATTAACACGTTCTAGAAGAGACCTCTCATGTCAATTAAATTGTTGCCAGTTACTTTTATTTGAACTGTGTAAGATTGTGTGTTAATCCTTTTAGCTCGGCTGTAATTGGATAAATATTTCTAAGGAGAGGACTCGACGCCTCATTCCACGATTCATTTTGCATTTAACAGGATCTAGACAAACAGTGAGTATAATATCATTTTCAACTTTAAATTTTGTTGATCCAAGCCATAGTCACTATATAAGCTTATCGGAATAGAATCACATACAATCCATGTTTATATTGCATAAACCCTAATCCTTAGTAAATATCATAAACAATTTGACTAAATGTTATTAGTATACCCACATTAGCATGTCTTAAAGGTATAGACCAGTTTAGGAAACGCCCCCTCTCAAAAATGAAATGGAAGCTCTTATTACCAATCATGTGAAAGAAAATGTTTTAACTAATACGTGATGATACAAATTTTGCCGGGAAACTGCATCCTAATTGATATATTTGGTAACTTATAATATCGATCCGGACTGGATAGATATCGCGATTGCGTATATAGTCCCATATATACATCTTTCTGTGTATAGTGCTTGTAACTTTACCAAGACTGGGCCACATTTCTGATCATTTTGATGATTCCAAAACCTTGCAGTACACACCAATACTTATATGCTAGATGATCAACCTTTTCTGATCGATTCCACGTTTCTTTCACAATGCTATCGCATGATCAGAACTGGTCTATATTAAGTTTAAGTTTAAGTCTATACCTGGGCAAGGATAAGGCATTTTGGCTCTGGTAACGTATGGAACATCATCTTGTTCGAAGCGGTTCCCCTGAAATCTCCGGTAGGATAGTGGACTTTGTATTTAATGAACCTAAAAGTAGTATTTCCGTTGAAGATTTGTTGTTGCTGTTGTTGATGATCATGGTGTTGATTCGTGATCTCTCGACGTTAGAGAACAGTTTCTACATCCGGGCAATGTTGGGCAATGTTGGGCAATTTGCATAAGTTGCATAAACTTTTGAGCCAAATGTTCCATGATGTTGCATGATAGGTGTACTTCTGATGTTTATCTTGTTCTTTAATGTCATGTCTATAAGTTCTAAAGGTCAAGTAAAGATTGGAATAGTTATCTTGGAATATTGACAATAGATACTATATTAGGCCTAAATAGAAATCTGTATTCGTTAATTCGTTTATTTATCATGTTCCATATAGAGGGTGGTCTCTCCAGTACATACAAACTGTTTTGCAAGTGATCGAAGCCTGTATAACTTAAAACAATTACAATTCAATGTAGAACAATAAAAAATCAACAAAAAACAAATTATTTGAATAGTTTACGTAACAAAACAAAACAAGAACAAAATAAAGATTAACATTTGAAACTCTTATTGGACTTTTTTTTAAATCAAATCTAAAATAAATAATTCTGTAGGAATGTACATTTATTGAAAGCAATAAAACACCACAGAGAGTTAAAGTGAAAAATCAGAATCTTGAATTGTTCCCCAAAAGTGTGAAAATCACTTATCAAGATTTAAAAAAAAAGTGTGAAAATAACGACCATCAGTTGTCAAATCGACTTATTGCAATCACCTACTAATAGTCTGATTTTCAGACACTTTTACCGAATGGTCATATGTTTTGTGCTGCACTAAGATTCGATCAGTTTCATTTTTGCCATTACAAGTAGTGGGTTATTGATGTAAACTAATGCGCATGTACCTCTAACACAGCTAATTTTATGTATGTTATTACCAAAGAAAAAAAATGTCAGTCAGTCACTCAATAGAATCTGACAGTGAAGTCTATAAGTTTAATGGGTTTCCTTGCAAAATTTGAATACTAGGACACTTCTAATGTTTCAATTTCACAGATAGAATATACATGACATATTCATAATTCCTGCAAAGTTCTACAGAATTTGATGCTGGCTGCAAAATGGACATAGTATCTTTAACAGTGATTAACTTCTTCAAATTACCGTTTTAAATCAACTGTCCGGATGTAATGTGCACATTGCTTCTATGTTAATTAATTTTTTGTCTTTCTTTTTGTAAGGAAGATAGTGTAATATTTCAACAGTTTCTTGCACTTAATGTAAAGATGAGTTATTTTCCCCCTTTGGATGCAATTTGATTTTCATATTTAAAACGGAATAAGGTATGGCACTACCTCAGGCATTTAGCTTATAAATATTGCCATACATCTGTGTATCCAGGGGCGAAACCAGGGCGCCCCCCCCCCCCCTGGCAAAAAAAAAGAGAAGGAAAAAAATGAAGGGAAAAAAAGAAGGATAGGGTCACCCCCCACCCCCCAAAAAAAACGCCGGCCAAAAAAAAAGAGAAAAAAGAAAGGAAGAGGACGTAGGAAGAAAAAGGATTGAGAGTCGAAAACGGTACAACGAATCGTTTTCTTTCTCTAATAATTTAATGAAACGTCAAAGCTTCCCTTCGAGAGGGGGGCCCGCCCCCCCCCCCCCCCCCCACCACTCTGGGGTCGGAATGACCGCATGCGTGTTACCAAAATGTCCGATAAAGGGTACTTTTCACGCACCAAAGTCCGGCTCGTAGTACACAAAAGTGACTTAGGCGGTGTTTTCAAAAGGAGGGAACACGCATATGCGTACCCTAAATAACACTGAGTGGGGGGGGGGAGGGGGGAACCGAATTCAGACAAGGAGTCTAGAATGGTACAACGAATCGTCTTCTTTCTTTAATAATCTAATGAAACGTCAGAGCTTCCGCGCTACGCGCGGAGAAAGGGGAACTTGATTTAAACAAGGATTAAGAGTCGAGAACGGTACAACGAATCGTCTTCTTTCTGTAATAATTTAATGAAACGTCAAAAGAAACTGAATTTAGACAAGGATTAAGAGTCTAGAACGGTCCTACGAATCGTTTTCTTTCTCTAATAATTTAATGAAACGTCAAAGCTTCCGCGCGAGAGGGGGCCCGCCCCCCCCCCCCCCCCCCACCACTCCGGGGTCGGAATGACCGCATGCGTGTTACCAAAATGTCCGGTAAAGGGGTACTTTTCACGCACCAAAGTCCGGCTTGTAGTACACAAAATTGACTTTACACAACGGACGAGTCTAGAATGGTACAACGAATCGTCTTCTTTCTTTAATAATCTAATGAAACGTCAGAGCTTTCGCGCTACGCGCGGGGGAAGGGGAACTTGATTCAAACAAGGATTAAGAGTCGCGGACAGTACAACGAATCGTCTTCTTTCTCTAATAATTTAATGAAACGTCAAAAGAAACTAAATTTAGACAAGGACTAATAGTCTAGAACGGTGCTACGAATCGTCTTCTTTCTCTAATAATTAAATGAAACGTCAAAGCTACAGAGCTTTGCCAAAAGAGGGGAAAATCCCCCTCCCTGCACCCACCGCCCTAGGGAGCGCGCTTCGCACGTTTTGCGTGCTCACTACCGCCCCCCCCCCCCCCTAAAATGAAATCCTGGCTACACGCTTGTATCAAACGTATCAAAATATGCTCATCTGACCGTAATTAAATGCCTAAAACCCCTTGACTTCCGGTGGCTTTGCCCCCTGGACCCCACCTAAGGCCCTAAGGCGGACGGCTGGGTGCTAATCTGGCGGTAATTTAATGCTTAAAACCCCTGAGCATCTGGAGTCTCGGCCCCCTGGACCTCACGCCAATTAGTGTCTTGCCAGTGTCACAAAGGTATTAAAATATGTGCATGTGACCGTAATTAAATGTCTAAAACCACTAAGTTTCCGGGGCTCCAACCCCTCGACCCCACCAGGGGCCCTAAGGCGGCCCCTGCACGCTTGTCTGACCGTAATCTATTGCCTAACACCCTTGAGTCTCCGGGGGCTCCGCCTCCTGGACCACACGCCAATTTGTGACCTGCCAGTTTCACAAATAAGGTATAAAAATATGCTCATCTGACCGGAATTTATTGCCCAAAACACCTGAGCTTCTGGGGGCTCCGCCCCCGGACCCCACGCCAATTCTTGACCTGCCAGTGTCACAAATAAGGTATAAGATTATGCTCATCTGACGATAAATTGATGTATAAACCCTTGAGCTTCTCAGGGCTCCGCCGCCTGGACCCAACACCAATCTGTGTCCTGCCAATGTAACAAATAAGGTACGAAAATATGCTCATCTGACCGTAGTTTATTGCCCAAAACCCCTAGGCTTCAGTGGCACCGCCCCCTGGACCCAACACCAATATGTGTCCTGCCAGTGTCACAAATAAGGTGTCAAAATATGCTCATCTGACAGTAATTTATTACTCAAAACCCCTAAGCTTCCGGGGACTTCGCCCCCTGGACCCCACGCCAATTCGTGACCTGCCAGTGTCACAAATAGGGTATAAAATATGCTCATCTGACGATAATAAAACCCCTGAGCTTCCAGGTGCTACGCCCCCTGGACCCAACACCAATTTGTGTCCTGCCAGTGTCACAAATAAGGTGTCAAAATATGCTCATCTGACCGTTATTTATTGCCCAAAATCCCTGAGCTTCCGGGGGCTTCGCCCCTTGGACCCCACGCCAATTCGTGACCTGCCAGTATCACAAATAAGGTATAAAAGTATGCTCATCCGACGATAATTTGATGTATAAAACCTCTCAGCTTCTGAGGGCTCCGCCCCCCTGGGAAAAAAACCCGTGTATAAACACGTTAATTTTAACTTTTTTGGAGATGCCCCCCCCCCCCCCCCTGGTGCTCAAGGAGGGAGGGGGTGCGATTTTTCAAATATTCGAGGGCCAAAAAAGAGCTCACTACCATGATGTAGTTAAGAAAAGGGAAGGACGAAAACGAGAAATGCATATACAGTGTAGGGCTTTATCAACATAGGGGCTCACAATATAGCTATAGTTTTTTTCTCCTTCAAATATTGTCAAACTATACATCAATGTAAAGCTCTTGATGAGAGAAATTCAATGGTGAAATGATGATTTAAATAGGATATTGCATTATTATTAAAGTTATGGCTTGTCAAAGTACTCATCTCTTAATTGTAAATCTTATGCCCCACTTCTTGGAAGATAAGTAACTATGATCTGCTCGTTAACTTTAATCTTTATCATCAGGCTATTAAAAGTATACTACTTAAAACAAAATACAGCTTTTGATATGAGGAATGCAGTGATGAAGGTATCGCAGTAGGAAGTTTCTAGTAGAGGCTAGAGTCGGTCGGTCATACCGAATCCTGACCGTCGCCATCGGGTCCCGGATTCGCTTTTGGAAGCCGATGCTCCGATAAAAATTATGAAATATATAAGATATTGCAGTATTGCACACCACAAAAATTAATCCACCTTAAAACTCTTAAGTATTTAATTTTTACCAATATGTTTTTTCATACTCTAGCTCATCCTGAATCAATCCGAACTGCCGATATAAATATGGGTTGCAAAGCAGTTCACTGTTCGCGGCATGCATGGGGTTGTTACCAGCGGAGTTGGAAAAAAAGCTAGCTACTGGTCGGGTCTCGGCAGGATGAATAAATTAGGTTAAAAAAACACGTTAATGTTGGAATTATAAAACGGCTTTCTAAAAAATTCTTCTTTATAACATACCGATCGAATATTTTTTTTTAACACAAAATTAATATTCCCCTCCTATGTTAAGCACGACATGCTTTTTTTAATAGCTGATAATTACTTAATAATCATAACAAGTTTTGATACTGATAGCTGTTGCAAGGCAAGTTCGGACTAGTCACGGAAGGAATGTGCAATACACTTCATAAGCTGTAATGCGTCACTGTTACCGTCACTCTCTTTCCTTAGTCCAGACTGCTGCTTCTATCTTATGCATGCTCCACCGAGATCTCTGCATACGATGCAGTACACGATACCCCTTATTTCGCGCTGTGAAAGAAACCCGGCCGCCCCGATTGACAACTACCGAAACAATTCACAAAATCATTGTTATCTGCCCAATTACTGTATTTCTCGAATATGAACCCTGCGAGGCACAGCTTCTTGGCTGGTCCCAGCAATTCTTCCTAAGGGCGGGTTTCAGGAGGCGGGGGCAACAAAATTGATGGCGTCGAAAACCCCCCAAATTGTTCACTATTATTAGATAGATATATATAGAGAATTGAAATCCTCTAAAGGATCTTCAATCCATCTGCTTTATGTACGTAATGTAGATATTTCTGAATAATATTTTCTGGCACTGTTGCCCACGATGTCATCACCATTTTCCAGAGGGCTACATTTCTGTCGAGTTCGAAGGACATCTTACACCATGGGTGGATTCTGCTTTCTCTACCTGCTCCTGATCCTCTTGATGAGATCTGGTGATGTTGAAACCAATCCAGGTCCTAACACTGCAGAAAGGTATGCATACTGGCTTACTTCGAGTCATTGGGTCATCGCGTCCGGTCGGGTGGTTGCGTTACACGACCTTGCATAAAACAAAAGATCATGTGAAGATGCACGTTCAGGATGCGATCTTTAGTAGATTTACTGAAAGGTTTTCACAAAGTGTCACGTAATTTGGACCAGACCATTTGAAGATGAGAAGGATTTGTTTCACAAACATATCCTCTGACATTTCATGAATAAATGGCATGTTAATTTTCACAAAAGGCCGGGTAACGCTACAACCTGACCGACATGATGACCCGATGATTCAAAGTAAGCTAGCCTTTATACTAGTAACCTTTGTGGGTTAACAATAGAGTTTAGTTCTGGTCACGCGATTGCATTGCAAAAGAAACAGCTAACTAGTGTGGAAGTGATTCCAAAGGTTGATCATGCATGTAGCGCAACAGTATTGGTATATACTGTTTTGTTTTGGAGTCGTCAAAATTATTATTTGGCCCAGTCTTGCTAAAAGTCACATGTACTGGACACAGACATGTGTATATAGGACTACACAAACATGTGTCGTGAAAGTGTGGTCGACAACAAATTATTTGTCATATTTTGAGTATGAGGGCATTTGAAGAACCATCTTTTTCAAGGAACTTTTTTTTCTATGATACTCTTCCACATCAACATAAACAGAATGAAAAGGCTCACAAAATATTTACACCTTTCCCAGAACTCGACTTTCTCTTTGTATGTGACACTTTAAGTTATCATGTGAATACAAAATATGCATATAGACTATGCAATGATGCAGATAATTATCATGATGATGAAGGTAATAATAATAATAATAATAATAATAATAAATAATAAAAATAGTAGTAGTACTTATAGTAGTACTAGCAGTAGTAGTAGTAGTAGTAGTATAGAAGTAGTAGTAGAAGTTGTAGTATATTAGTAGAATTAATAATAGTAATAATAATGATAATATGTATAGTCAAACCTGTCTATAGCGACCGCCTAAGGGTAACACAAAAAGTGATTGTTGTAGACAGGTTGGCGTTGGCCGCAATTTTAAGCCGATCGATAAATCTAACAATGCAAGTTTCTTTTCCGGTGCTTAAAAATTAAATAAACAAAGAGTGGTACGGTTTTTAGTCAAAATAAAAATACTAAATGATTTAACATATTTTTATTTCTTGAAATTGTCCAGCATATCAAACTATATTTGAAATGAATGGAATGAACGAGCCTGAATAATTAACTGACAGACAGCGCGCCGCCCACTCGCCTCTCACAGGCCAGTGAGAAAACTAGTGAGGCATCGATCGCGAAGTTCATGAGAATGACGCTGTATTGCTAAGTATTCAATAGGCGATTATCATTATTATTAATATTAGAACTAGTAGTAACCTTTTTCTTATTGATATTATCATTACTATCTAACCATAATTGTATGTACTGCCAGATTCTGCTTTAGGCAGAATGATTACCTTTGCGAGAACAATACCGCACTCACCTGTAATTTGGGGCAGTATGTTTCAAATGTTAATATCACAGGCAATATATTCTGATATCCCCAGCTTGTTAAATTGCACGCTCGAGCACGTAATGCAAATTGTTGAGTGTCACATGAAAGCTTGTCAGCCAATAGGATGCTCTCCAACTAAAATACTATCATACCCAATTGATTTATTGTTCATTTACAGTACTGTCAGTGAAATGGAGTTCCTGAAGCTGGCCCAGGATATCGATCCATCTTACTACTACAATGTAGGGATATCTCTAGGGTTCTCCCATGCTCAGCTTAAGGCAAACCTGATTGAGAATTCGAAGAACTTCAAAGATGCCTTTATGGATGTCTTTATGAAATGGAATGTCAAGCAGCAACCTCCACACTCAAACAAACGACAGCTTTTGGCAGACAAACTACAAGAGATTGACTTGGGTGGCCTATCAGACGGATTACTTGATGGACCTCCATTTCCAAAGAGCACAGGTAAACAGACTCTAAGTCTTGCTACACCAGAAGACATAGAAAACCATTCATAAAAGCGAAGTCAATTTTTACCATTTAGATAGTGATCGTGCTCTGTGTTCTAAACATTTGCCTCTGTTTACAGAAGTGTCCAATTTCATCAGGCCCCATGCATGTTTTTAAAATTTACTAATTAAACTTTAATAATCTTAGATATTTTCTGGACCCCAAAATAGTACAAGCACTTTGAGTGACAGCAGCATTTAATGTGTGTCAGCTTTCTTTATGTGCACATTTTCTTCAAACAAATTATATTCTTTCCGGTCATTCCATAATGATAAATGTAATCATGCATCTGCTCACGGAAGGTAATGTGGGACAAATATGTTTTCGGGTTGTATGTCCATCCATCCTGTTTTTTATGCGATTGCGATATCTTAAGAACCACTTGAGGTATGAACTTCTCACATGTTGATAGTATGTATCACCATAAGAAGATAATCTTCGATTAGATTTGGGTGTGAGTGGGTCATAGAGGTAAACTTTAGAAATTACAGGTTTTTTCCCTTCAAAATAAGATGTGTGATTGTCGGGGAAACTCTGTATTGCTGAAATGTCGTAGGAAAAATTATGCCATTGATATTCATCTACTAGTTCCTGAATACAATAATTACTCAGATTTTAAATGTCCTTAAAATTGAATGTAGTCATATAAATTCAGACAAACGTGTAGGACTTCTTGAGTAAATGCACCTAGTCGTACATTGTAGGTCACACTATTAGCCTCAGGCCTTTTCAACCCTTGTAGATGTACATATGATCAAACTATGTTTATCTATACCAAGTGAATATGGATTATCTATTAATATTTAGGAGGGCCATCAAGACCGTCAGAATCACAGACCAAACAACTTTCTCCTGAACTTATTGAGCAGTGTGCAAATGATTTCAAGTTCAATTACAGGTCAACTCTCTGTAAGATCAGAGCTGATCCTCTCAAGCCTTCTTCACTTGTGGGTTTTGAAAAACTACACACAAATCTTGTATTGGAAGAAGAGGATGGAACTGGCAAGCAAATAATAGATTACAACAATTTTATTGATCTCAAAGTCAATGGAGAGTTCCCCAAGCGGATCTTGGTTCAGGGAGAGGCAGGGGCTGGAAAAACTACATTTTGTGCTAAGATTGCCTGGGACTGGATTGAAGGGAGGCATTTCAGTCACTTTGTGTGGGTCTTGATCGTTCCTCTACGTAAATTTAAGCAACACACTATTGGCGAGATTGCAAAGTCTTATCTGGCCAAAAACAATCCAGCAAAGGTTTCTCAGATAACTGAGTATATCCGGTCAAATCCTAACAAGGTATTTATCGCATTAGATGGGCTAGACGAATTAAGTGGCAAATTCATGAAGACAAAATCTTGCGAATCGCAACCTTCTTATCATATGCAACCTCAGCCATCACAGCAAAGTGTCACCCTCTCAGAGGCATGTCGAAGCTCATCTGAGACTGATGACATTGGACTTGAAGATATTCTTTGTTCAGATCAACTTGCCTCTTGCCCAGTCTTGGTGACCACTCGCCCATGGAGAGCAGTAGAGATTAGATCAGATGGTGATCTAATGAAGCTCTACACATTCATTCATGTTGAGGGTTTCAACAGAGAGAATTTGTCAGTTTACATTCACAAATACTTTCCAAAGGATGAGGATAAAGCAAATCGGCTTATCCAGTTCATCAGTGAGAATGATGTCATATCTGAAAACATGGCCCACTTTCCTATATATGTAGCCATGTTGTGTCTTATGTGGAAAGAACGTGACAAGCAAAAACTAAAGGAAATGAAATCATTGAAAACCTTTTCTCAGATTTTCAAAGAAATGATTGCCTTTCTAAAAGAACATTATGCTCAGAAAGAGGTGAATAAAGTAGGCAGCTCCTCACTTATTGCCTATTTGAAAGATATTGAGGAGCTCCTTGGACCTATTGCCAAACAGGCCCTCAATGGTCTGCTAGAAAATACATTGGTTTTCGGTGAAGATGATTTCGAAGTATGCCCAGAATCCAAGGACACTGCTTGCAGGGTCGGGATTTTGTCTCAGGAGGACAGAATTACTGCTGACACGGATACACATGAGAGGAATTCTCATGTGCAATTGCCAGTTTTCTTCCCTCACAAACTGTTTCAGGAGTACATGGCTGGAGTCCATCTTGCTTCCCTATATGAGTCAGATCGTGATGAATTCAACAGGCTGATTGATCAAGTAGTGCTGCCAAAGGAGGAGGAGTTTAAGTATCTCCTGTACTTCACTGTGTCACAGAACAAAAGTATTGCAACCTATGTAATTAACTCTATGCTTCAAGAACTATCGGTAAAGGCTTCTAAGATAAAGATAGATTTCATTGTTGATGTAGCTTTTGAGAGTCAGGACCCAGATGTTGCAGCCTTGGTGAAGGACAGGGTTTCTTCATTGAATATTGAGGTGGCCATATCCCCATACACGACAGCACACACTGTAGCTGGTTATGCTTTCATTGGACCACATGTGGTAAGTTTAATCATAGTTTGATAAACAAAATTAGTTCAACCATTTTGGTACAAGTTCTTACTTTTATACCTTTTGCACTTTTCTTACAGTACAACAGTATACTTATGGCAGGGTGCATCTCGACTAGCACATGTGCTTTTATTTTCCCCTTTTTACCAACCAGTAGTTTCATTGTAGAAATGTATTACTGCATTGCTGTTGGAAAAGAACTCAAATCAAAGAGGTTTGAACAGTAATAATTTGGAAACTAGAACTGCAATCGTAGAATGAAATGCATGCATTGATGCCCATATTTCTATTTTTAAGCAGATGAATGATCCTATGTACACACGCTCGGCAAGGCACATGTCATTACGCACGTATGGTTTTCCATATAATTTGGCGTATACGACCTTGTATGCTAAACATACTAATACGTGACGCATATAGTGCAGGGTATGAAATGGCATCTAAAACGTCCCGCTTGACAGATTTTCAAAATGAGACAATGAGATGCCCTGAGTTTGGCCCCCAGAATATACTTGCAAAATTCCAAGATAAAAAATAAATAAAAAAGGGGACAAAATCAATCTGAAAATTGACGTTATAGCCAATGTTACAGTTGGGCAGAAACCCTGCGTAATCCGATTTGTGCCCTGTTACAATTTCGATTTACTCAAAATTTTCTGAGTGGACATACATGTATACTGTTTATGGTATCATTTGAAGCCGCATTTTATTACAGTAATTTTGACCCCATTGTCATCAATGCTATTAGCGTGAATGACAATTAAAGGTACTAGAAGCATGTCACACATTGTAATGTTATGCATAGCAAATTGAGCATTTTTTTTACAATAACCTTGTAATGATCAACGTCAAGAAATGTTACCAAACTTGGCAGGCAGTTGTGAAGTAGGTTGATGTACATGTCTGCAAGTTTCATAGACCTAGGTATAAAGTTTGTAAATTGAGCACATGTTGAAATTATTTCAGGATTTTTTCCTGAAAAGTACGGTTTTTGAGAGCAATTTCTAGCAAAGTCGGTCAGTAGTGAGGTGCATCTGTTTTCTTTTTTTCTTTTCTTTTTTTTTTCTTTTTTTTTCTTTTTACTGAAAAGTAGATATCTTGAAGTATCTAAACCCGAATATAACAAAGCTATTGCCGCATAAACACATCCATTTTCAACTTTAGAGGGTGCTATTCATATCATAAGTAACCATTGATCTGTAAAATTCGGCAGAAACGTGGGCAATGCAAAGATAAAGGTGCTGTAAAAAAATTGGACCGAATGGAATTGATATGTCAAAGTTGTGGCAATTTGTCTTTTTCATTGGTCAATATTTAAAGAATTTACCAATTCTTGAAAGAGTTGGTTTGGAGTTAAATTTATAGTATGAAGATGGCATTTTGAAGAGCCATCTGTATGTCAGAGATTAAGAACAACTTTTGTACTATCTAGAGTAACTTGTTAGAAGTCTGTAGCATCTAGGATAGTGGAGGTAGGTAGGCCAAAAGAAAGGTATATATTTTTTTTTTTAAAGCTTTTTTGCCTTTATTCAGATCTTCATAATTACACTGTATACAAAATGATGAATAGGAACACACTTGTTCTTACAGTATAAACATACATGTAGTACATTGTCTCATACATTATAAACACAGACATATTTTAAAAATATTTTCCATAAGTATCCAAAATAATATACACTGTAGTACACATTCAAACAAGTGTACATAATGTGCTCCAATTCCTTTAAAAAAAAGGGAAAAGGTGACGGTAATACTTGGATACAACATTATAAAAAGGAACAATTTTTACAACATAATATGCAAATTAATTAGTTCAATATAAATTAAGCAATCTGAACAAAGATTTTCTTTTATAAACAAAAAGTATAAGGTGAAGGTGCTGCTTCATAACCCATGATAACAAAATTTGTTATATTTACATACAATGATATGGTACATTTTTCATTATAACTATATAAGGGTCCTGTATCAGTGGAGGTCTGTAACTATACCGTTATTTTAAAAATATATATATATATATATATAAAATATAAGAAAACAAGCAAACACGATAGCAGATTAATGTCCGGATTGACGGGAAAGTGAGTGAGTGAACAGGAAAACAGGAAATACAATATATATACAATTAGTTCCCCTGCCTTAAGGGGTAAAATTTTCCCATTTTTGATAATGTATTGGCAGTTTGTCCTTTAATTTTGCTTTTTCATGTTCAACTTTTTTTGAGTTCTCTACAGCCTTACATATTTCTTTACTAGTTGGGAACTTTCCATTTTTACGATTACTGTAAATCATATATTTGACCATAATCAATACATGATTTAACAATATATTATCTTTCATATTTTTTCTGAAACCAAGCAACACATCAATCCATTGCATATTAAGAAACTGAAACATCTTTAAACTGTTTCCCATCTCATTCCATATTCTGGTCCCTTCAGAACATTCAAAGAAGATATGACGATAGGTTTCTACTTCTTTTCTACAAAAGGAACATAAATTTGACTGTGTTAATCCAAAAAGATACAATTTATCGTTACAAAATATGATGTTATGTAAAAGTTTATACTGAAATTCCCTTAACTTCCCATCTAGAGTGGAAAATCTGGGGATTGAGAAACATGTTGTAGTTTCCGACTTATCTAGATTTAAAGCTATTACCTCTGGATGTCTAAAAGCAAATGCATCTTGTATTGTAGCAATAAAAATGTTATAGAGCATTTTGGAAGAGACAGACTCAAAATAATACACTGTTTTGTTAATAATAAAGTTAATGTTGGAAAGATCAACAGTGTCATCTAGAGTATCATCTCTCCCTCTGCAAATTCTCTCAATCTTCCAGGCAGCTGGCAATTTGGTGTATAGATCATTAAGAAAAAACAGATCGTCTACATTAAGACCTTTCCTTATGAAATAGTCCCCTGATCTCATATCACCTTTTGCATCCGTCAAATGTTTAACTTGAAAAATGTTCACATGAAATAATTTTGCATTAAAAGGAATTATCCTACCTTCAATAAAAGTATTGTTAAAGATAATTTGATTTTCGTTGTGTGTTTCTTTTACAATATATTCCTTCTCCTTTAGATAATTCCAGATGTTCAAAAAGTCCAAGTATAGATTGGGTGCCTTAATATTGATTGTTTTGGGATTATAATTGCAAAAAAATATTAACTTTCCTCCTACCGTTCTGAATATATATTCGAAAAATTGTTTCCATTTCATGTCATTATTGCCACCAAGCAGTTTCTTAATCCACACTACACGCTGTGCATAGATCATGTACTTCAAATTCAACATTTTCAAACCCCCTTTATCATAGTTCAAATATAAAATATTCCTTTTTATCTTATCATGTCCATTCCATATAAAATTGAAACATATCTTTTCAACTTCCTTGAAAACACTTGGTGGTACCGACATTATAGAAGACACATATAGTAATTTAGAGATTGCAAAAACTTTAACCAATTGAATTTTCCCAAAAAGTGTTAAATCCCGTTGCTTCCACCACCCTAACAATCTTTTTATTTTGCTCAATATTTCCTTATAATTCATTTCTTCTTTAACATTAATATCCAAAGAAAAATATATTCCAAGAACTTTTACCAGAGAAACCATCTTACCCAATGTTATACCGGTCAAATTTTCATTACTGTGACTAGAAGAACCAAGCTTCATAATTTGTGTTTTGTCCCTATTAATTTTTAATCCAGATACGTGAGAGAAGGAATCTAATATTTTTTCTAAGATTTTCATATCTTCTGTGTCTTTCAAAAAAATTGAACAGTCGTCCGCGTACATTACTATCTTCGTCTGTATATTGCCTATCAAAATACCTTTTAATTTTTGTTCATTACGAATAACCACTGCTAATGTTTCTATGATTAACAAGAATAAATATGGGCTTAAGGGATCTCCTTGTCTTACTCCCCTGCCTATTTCAAAATAGCCTGTGGAAAAGCCCCCATTCATGACACAACTAACTACATTTTTATACAATACTTCTATCCATCTACAAAAATATGGGCCGAAACCATATTTTTTCAGTAAGAAATTCATATATGAGTGTGAGACAGTGTCAAAAGCTTTCTCGAAATCAACTGTTACTAGAAAACCCTGTACCTTGTATACCTGTGTGTAAAATATGACATCGTCAATAATTCTCACCGCTTCTCCTATATTCCTACCAGGCAAAAAACCAACTTGATCTACATGTATCACCTCTTCCAATACATTCTTTATTTTTTCCGCCAACACTTTAGACAAAAGTTTATAATCCACATTAAGGAGGGTAATTGGTCTGTAATTGCGAATATATAAAGGGTTTTTACCTTCTTTTTTTATTACCGTTATTACACCCTGTTTCTGTGTGGTGGACAATTCACCCTTCTCAAAGGAGGCATTGAAGGAGTCCAAAACAAGGTTCCCTATATCAGGCCAAAAAATGCGATAAAATTCCACTGACAAACCGTCGTTCCCAGGCGATTTGTTTAAAGACATTTTATTTAACATTGAAGTACATTCCCCAAATGTAATTTTCTCATCACACGACTTCTTACTAGCTTCACTTATATTTAAGTGAGACATGTTAAAAAAGAGATCATCTGTCCTATCCATCTTTTCATTTTCTGAGTATAGGTTATGATAAAAATGTTTAATTTCTTTTAAAATTTGTTTTGGATCAGATATTTCTTCATTCCTACCATCTAATTGTAATTTGTCTATAAATGTTTTTTTCTGATTGGATGCCAACAGTTGTTTAAAATAATTTTCATTGATTTCACTTTCTTCAAACCATTTTGCACGCGATCTAACTTTTAACCCGACTACTTTCTGATCATATAACACTTTGAGTTCCTTTCTCTTTGACTTCAAATTTTGTAAGATATCATTATCTGGAGAAATAACCAATGAAAGTTCAAGCTTCTGAATATCTCTCTGTAATTTACGTAGGTTTTCCTTCGTTTCTTGTGCCCTACCTTTGGAATATTTCTTTGTTTTTTCATGAACTTTCATTTTAACGAAATCCCACAGGACTCTGGCGTCTGTAATATCTTTCTTCCCCTGATCTACGACAGATTTAATTTCTGCTCTCATATATTGAACATATTCTACATCTAAACACAGACTATTATTGAACTTCCAATAAGATGGACCTATATTTTGAAAAACTTTATCACCCAAAGGCAAACCTAGACGGATGGCAGAATGATCAGGAGCTATGGAGGGTATAATATTACACTCAGCAATTTGTTTCTCCAGTTCGTTTGAAACTATCCAATAAGCTAACCTACTTTGAATTAAAGGGTTATTTTGTCTGTAAGTAAATTGAATCGTATCTAGGTTTCTTTTCCTCCATATATCCAGCATATCAAACCTTCCAAGGAAATCCTCGAATTCTAAATTAAACTTGTGACCTCTAGTACTCCCTTTACTTGAAATATCCAATTCAAAATTCCGAATCATATTAAAGTCGCCACCAATTATCATAAGGGATTTGTTTAAATTGAATTTATCTAAGCGAACAATTAAATGATTTAAAAAATCTATTTGTTCCTGCTTTTTTTCTCGAACTGGAAAATAAACATTACAAATAATGTATCTTATGTTTTGTACCTCAATTTCTAAAATAATGTACCTCCCGTCTGAATCACACTCACTTCTCAATACCTTCAACTTCAGTTTTTGTGAAATCAGAATACAAACTCCTCGACTGTAGTTGCTCCCGTGACTAAAAAAACACTCCCCACTCCATTCCCTCTCCCATCGATCCTCAACATCGTTTGTACTAAAAGTTTCCTGAAAAAAAATTATATCTCCTCTCTGTCTACTCCACTTTACTATAGCGTTCCTTTTGGTAACGTCTCTAAGACCCTTAACATTCAATGAAACAAAATTCAACAGATCGTTCTTCCTATCCATCATGCATTATTACATTTCCTAATATACGTGTATATACGATCAATACCTCATTTGTCCTTATATCATTAAATTTAACATTAAATATCGACAAGTGTACCAATGATAGCATTTTTGCACCTTTCACCTTAACATAAAAAGACACAACACTAATACAAAGACAAAACATCACAACACACACACACAAACAAAAACTAACCAAAAACACACAAAGACACGGACGCACCATAGCGCACCGAAAGGAACCGAGGGCCCGCCGCAAGAAGCTAAACCCCCCTTTCCGGACCATTTTAAGTAACTCTTTGTTAACTTGCTGTACTCCATCCCCTTACTCTATAAAGTCCATACCACTTCTAACATTCTCTCTATATATTTAGTTTCCAATAAATTAATTTCAATGGGTAGCTTATAAGTATCCAGAAACAAAACAAGTCGTATGGACAATAACAGCTTTCTTGTGAAAAAAAAAGGGAAAGAAAAAGAGGACGACTGCTAATAAAAGTCTTCTTCTAAAATATGGAGACCTTTACCATAACAATTACTTTTTTAAAATAATTTTACAGTCATACAATTCTCTATAGTACAACTTTTTTAAGTACGTAGAAAATGTAAATTAACAATAACACGAATATCAATTAAGAGCGTAATGAACCATATTCCAGACAATATCATATGAGAAAATTTGAACACCATTTATTTCTTTATGACCACGTTTTGATCCATTTCATTCAGAAGTATGAAAATAAATCATTAGATTGACCTAAATACATACTTTATTTCCTCTAAATAAACATTATAAGAAGTGGTCATAAATTAGGTATGAAATGAAATCTTTCCCAACTGTCTCATTTCCAAAAGAGAGCAAGAAAAAAGAAAAAAAAAAAAACAACTCCTAGTACAGTTCAGACCAAACTTCCAACACAATCTTGACGACCTAAATTCATCACCACAGTCCTTATCGGTATCTTGGCAGGCATACCATAATAACTTGAAACGTTGGAATAGCCCAGTGAGTCATTCATTGATTTCCCTTCGTTATTGAACTGTGCGGTATAAAATTATAAATCTCAAAGAGCTCGTTTACAACTCATTTTGGCAAAGGCGGCATCAGTTTATGTCCGTTTATATACGCGTTTCATCCAATCACAGCACGCCATGGCGAATTAAAGTTGCCCTTTTCCCTGCATTCCAACTGCAAACTTGTACCGATCAGCTATGCGCGTAGATTTGTTTTCATTTTTCCTCATTTGGTACGCTTGTTGCTCCAACGTGAATCTCTTTCTTTTGAGCGGTGCAGGTAGGTCTGTTACGAAACGGGTAGCAGGTCTGGCAGCAGCTTGACCTTCAAGGGTCACTGGACGCATTCTTGCTCTTTGTTGATATGCATTCAACACCGAATCTCTGTCCATCATAGATAGAAACCGCACAATGATTGGGTCATGACCAGTTTGACCACGCCCGGCGTTCCGCTCATTCCCCTGCGTTACTATGCGACGAGGCAGTCAATGGGCATTTGCAAAGAAGATTTTCTCAACCTCCTCCTTTGAGAATCCCAATTCTTCGATAACGTTTCTCACCACTTGAACTACCTTCTCATCCTTCTTTTTTTCAACTCCGTATATAAGCAAATTCATTTTGCGGTCATGCAGCTCAAGAGCCATTAACTTTTGTGTTAGATCCGTTTCCAAATTCTGATTCTTTTTCTGCATTTTAGGCAGAGCATCATTTTCAATATTGGTAAGCCTGGCTGAGGAATCAGCTACTGCTGCCTGCAAATCAGTCATGTTAGCGCGTATTTCAGCTATTTCCTTGTGGATTGATGTTACATTTGCATTCAGTAAGTCGAGCTTGTCAATAATTTTGTCGGTGATTTTGACAAATTCAGAGTGACTCACCATGTCTGTCACTGGGGGCGCCATATTGTCTTTCTCCGCAGCACTGGGCTGCGTGTAGTCAGAGATGAAAACAGAGATGGGTAAATGCTGCCCTCTTACTCTCTGTAGTACGTTCTAGCAGCGTATCTAGGGCAACCTCTCATGTAGGTAACACATCTATGTCTAACATCCAAGTGAACATCTATATTCTGCATTAAACCAGTAATCACTTTTTCATTTTATCCAGGTTGAACTCGGTAGAGAGAGAGATTGTGGACCTACCATGTCACTTGATGTGGCAGACATAATATCATGCTCCATGCCATCCTTGAAGAAAGCTTCTCTATCAGGTGCATTCCATCAGTGTTTTTTTTGAAACACTTGCAAGGAAAGAAAAAGAATCAAAGGTGAGCAGTTCATCCACAATTGTGATGCATGTATGAGTGACTAATTTAATTTCATCCCATTACCACCTCTTCCCTTTTCTAATCTACATTTTACTTTTCTTTAATTCTTTTAAATGTCTCATATGTGCTGGTTCTTTTGACAGAAGGATCAATGGTCTTTTCACACTTTTCACAGGCGGCAGCAGTGTTAACAAAAGCATTTAAGTGTGAATGCTAACCGTGGAAATCTTGACGGTGGGCGGGGAGCACCATGTAAACAGTCGTATGCTTGTGCAACCTGAATGCTCTAAAAGAAACTCACATGTAGGAAGATCGCAACATACTTAAAAGGGAAGTCAACCCTGATATTAAGTTTGTTTTAATAAAAGCAGAAAAATAAGAGAAACAAATAAATGAAAGTTTGAGCAATATCTGATTAAAGATACACAAGTTGTTACAAGGAAGTTTTGAAGCAAGAATTATAGAAATTATTTATCGAATGATTATGTCTAGAAGTGGAATGGACTAAGTGCCCTTATAAAAAAATACAATGTCAACCATGGTTCTTTGTCCAAATTACCATCCACCATTCGAACCATGGTAAACATGGTATCAAACAATGAAATTACCAGTTTGATACCATGGTTAATGAAATTACCATTGTTTGATACCATGGTATTAAGTTTGTCTTAATAAAAGCAGAAAAATAAGAGAAACACAAATAATTGAAAGTTTGAGCAATATCCGATTAAGGATACAAAAGTTGTTGCAAGGAAGTTTTAAAGCAAGAATTAAAGAAATTATTTATCGATTTATTATGTCTAGAAGTGGAGTGGACTAAGTGCACTTATAAAAAAAAAGTACCATGGCAACCATGGTTCTTTGTCCAAATTATCATCCACCATTCGAACCATGGTATCAAACAATGAAATTACCATGGTTCGAATGGTGGATGGTAATTTGGACAAATAACCATGGTTATCATGGTACTACCATGGTACTTGGTAAAAACGACATTGCTACAATTATTTGTGTTCACAGGCACAAATCGGCACCTTCAGTAAAATAAAAAATCCTTTCCCGTGTGGGCTCTCGAACACGGGCCTGGCTTGCTGAGCAGCAGCGCCATCTCTTGGCATAAATATGATTTAATCGTAACAAGTGCTGTGCAGTATGGCAGCCATCCGACACTCGCTGAGAAAGACGGAAAAGTATCAACCGCATAGAGACTTTATATCATAATGTGTTATGTGCTATACAAGAACGGACTATTATTATTATTATTACTGCTGCCTTAAAGATATTATGTCCCTTTTTATTATTATCAATTACAAAACGCATAAATACAGCCCCGGCATAGCACCCGAAAAGCTCTCCGAACACTGCTGGTATATGTTTCGTCACGTTTTGACCATGATCTGCACAAGCAGACGATGTCCCATGACATCTCACACATTTTCAGTGCCTGTTTTGTCATCTTCTCTTCAGTTATTTCTATTACTTTACTACCGTCAGGCTAAATGTTTAATCTATTGCCTCACTCTAAACCCCGCGCATGGTATTATTTTGATGAAAAATGCGGCAATAACAAAATAAAGAAATCTGTAGCTTGTAAACAAAATAAGACGCCATTGTATTTTAACCTTGTAAGATGCCGTCCATGCTATCATTCCGGGTGTTTTTCAATTTGAAAGTGTGGTTTCTTTGATTGTTCATTAACCCCTTTCCTGTGTATTTACAAACAAAAGAATTAAGTTATCAGAATCGGTTTCACATCCCTTTTTGAATGGTCTAAAATTCCATCACATTTATATACACTAAACTCATTATAATTTAAGGATTAATAGCATTGTAATTATGTTCATTTTTTATGGGATTTCGTCTGCTTAGGCAGGATCTGTTTTATATCGTGACGGCATTAAAACATCATTATTTTCCTGGCGAATCTCTCGCATATCCCAGATGCTATGGAAGTGGTTTTATTTGTATTTAAATAACCCGATATGTAGTTGGCCTAAAACTTGTACGATGGACATCTGTTTAGCTTACTAGTTTCTAATGATACGTTTTTGCCATATTTGTGATTTTCTTTGAACAGGCACTTAAATGAGCGAGTTCTTTTGGTGATATAGGCTATCATTTCGCAAAGCGACATGCATGTCGATCTGCATGATTTTTCATTTGGGAGGCCAAGTAACCGGAATTTATGCTAGAAATATTCGCGGATTTACTTTGCCGTGTGGACGTAGATCTACCCGAGTCTTGTTTTGGTGGAGAAGGATATCTGCCTGTTTTAATTGTGTGTCTTGGAAAAAGATCCTGTTCTGAAGTGATCTTCTATAAGTAAAAGCCTCGTATTTGCAATGGAGATATCTAAGGAGATATTGTGCCCGATATTTGCTTTTGCAAATTCCAAAATAAAAAGATTCTGTGGAAATAATAACTGCACATGTTTTGGTTTTGTCCTGTATTGCGAAAACATTCGAGAATTCCGGACTAACCAAAACCCTGGAATCTTTGCGGTAAGAATGTGGTTTTGATTGATCCGTAATGATTTTCTAGTTTAAATTTTACCTCTTCGATAGAAAAGAAAAATGTCGTTATTTATCGTACGCTTGGCAAGGAAGGGTTGGTAGAAAATTATTATATGAAAGAGGAATTCCGTGTTTGTCTACGAACTTAGCAAAGTCTACGTTTTAATTTATGAACTCAGTTGACTTTAATGCACATAAAATGTGTTCTTTTGAGTGAAAGTGAAGCAAAGATATGTTCATAGGACTAATTATCAATTGATATGTAAGTGTCGGATACATATTCAGGGATCGTTTAACAATGTTAAATCTGAGATACACGGTCCTACATGTTAGCAGTGTCTGTGATATGGTGTAATATTGAAGCCCTAACAAAATCGCGCTTCAAAATGATCAAGAAGGGCCTCAAAAAAGTAAAAATCTTTGAGTGAACGGTTTTACCATACTCGTTTTCCCCAATAGACTGTAGTGTTATAAAAACCAATCAGCGAACGGTTTTCAAACTTTGTAATTCCAATCATTAATATCTTGATAATCAGACAGGCGATCGACTTGTAAAAGTCATGGAGTTCCTGACTGACCTAAAGGTTAATAATTATCATTGCAACATGAGCTAAATCATGGATAATTTCTAAAGGATCTAAGACAAAGTTACCGGATCCCTTTAATTTGATTCACATCACGCCGTTTATGTTTATAACTTCAGGGATCTGTGGAATGCGGACGCGGGTTGACTCGGTTGTATGGTGCGCATTTTTGCATACATCCTTTTTCTTGTCATTCAGGTGAATGACAGGGTAGTGTGAGTGAAAACTCTGTAGCCCTGGGACAGGGGAGCGGAATGGGTGTTGTTTTTTTATATTTATGGATAAAGTGGACTATTTCTAACGAATGGTGTTCATTTGAGAGCTCCGACAAGGGATTTTCTTACAAAAACTTAGGAAAGCCAAATCTGTCCCTCTGTGTCATATGCTTAATTATTTTTGTTGTTTTTTTTTGCTGTGGGATATGGAGCTTTGTATTTCTCTTATTTTTCCTTTGGGGTGTGAGGAGCCGGTTTGTGTTGTTCGTTGTTTGTGTATTTTGTCAGTGTGTTTTAAAAAAAATCTAGAGGTTCAATGAATATACAAGTAAGATTTCACGTATGAAAAGTGTGTACGTGTGTAGAAACTGCACAGGTGTTGCCTATTTGTATCTCATTTGTTTTTCCACTAGACTATGTACTAGTGGTGATTATTTGCATATTACTAATGCCGCGGGTTTTCTCGGGGTTTCTGCTCCACTGTATAATGGACGATTTACATGCATTGGGTTTGAATAATTTGCATACTTTCTTTTGTAGTAAACAATCTTTGTACATCTAGTTTCCTCTGTATTGTTAGGGTCCAGGTGTATTGTATAGGGAAAATATGGGGTCACAGCCCTCGAAAATACATGTATATGTACTAGCTTGTTTTTGTAGTGTTTATTGTGGGGCATATGAGAATACCTCTTTCGTCAGTATGTATCCCCTGGCAACAACAGGTTAAGGCGTCAGTGGACGAGAAAAATAGAAAAATCGGATAACATAGGTGGAAAAATATTTTATCTATGATGACTGATCAACAATTTAAATTATCCATTGCGTCAATGAATTGTCGTGGCTTAGCTATGTTTGATAAGCGTAGGGATGTTTTGCATTATCTCAGAAATAAAAAAAATATTCAATTTACTGTCTTCAAGATGTTCACTTTTCAAAAGAAGTCGAAACTATTGTGGGAGCAGAATGGGGGTTGGAATGTTACTCTAATTCATTCATGACCAGTTGAAGAGGGGTTGCGATTTTGTTTACTAAAACAATTTACTTTTAAAGTGCATGGTTGTAAAATGGACGAATTAGGAAATAGGCTTGCTTTGGATATTGAAATTGACGATATTAGAATTACCCTTATTAATATTTATGGTCCTAATAATGACTCCCCAAGCTTTTATGATGATCTCAAGGATGCTATCAATGAAAGGCCTCTCACTATATATGTGGTGACTGGAATTTGATTTTAGAAAACAAGTTGGACTGTGTGAATTATGTTAAGGTAAATAATCCTAATCCTCGTAAAAAGTTGATTGAGGTGTGTAAAGAGTTAGATCTTGTTGATGTAAGGCGCACTCATAATACTGGTTACCGTAGATATACATGGAGACAGCATGGTACACTCAAACAGTCTAGACTTTATTTCTTTCTGATCTCATCTGAACTGAATGCCAACTTTTTAGCTGTGACATCAAACCAGCGTACCGCTCCGATTACTCCTTTGTTGATATTTCATTTGATTTCACACAAATGGAGCGTGGCAAAGGTTTTTGAAAATTTAACAATGCCCTTTTTTAAAGATGAAAAGTATGCAAATTTGGTGACAGTGACCGATCAATACAACTTCAGGTAACTTCAGGTCAGTACCACGTCCTCTCACACCCTAACGATTTGCAGTTTACTATCAACGATCAATTTTTGTTTGAGATGATTTTAATGAAAATCAGGGCCACAACGATCTCATAGGCCTCGTATAAAAAGCAGGAGGATAAAGTTGAACTTGACCTGGAGAAGGAGATCAGGGTCCTGACAGATTTGATCGCCAAGGGTGACAATTCTGTTGCCGATTTACTCCACACAAAAAAGAGGACGAGTTAGTCAATATCCGAAAGAACAAAATGGAAGGTGTGCTCGTGAGGTCTAGAACTCGTTGGATGGAGGAAGGGGAAAAGCCTTCTAAGTATTTTTTTTAATATGGAGAATAGAAATATGGTGAATAAAACAATTGGTAGTATTGTAAAGGAAAGTGACAATGCCAGTTTAACAAGTTCAAAGAAAAATCTTGAGGAAACTCGAAATTATAATGGAAATCTGTAAAGAGAGATAGAGGAAAAAGTAGATATTAAAGCCATGAAAGAAATCAGGCACACCCACTTTGTTATAGATTTAGATGGGTTTACTTATGAATGTTATAGTTTTTCTTTTCAGATTTTACTACGGTCATTGAACCATTCATATGAATGTGGACAGTTATCTGTTACCCAAGGGTCAGTGTCATCACTCTTTTGCCTAAAGAAGATTAGCCCAGGGACTTTTTTTAAATTGGAAACCCATATCGCTCTTGAAGGTTTCAAATAACTTGCCTCAGCTTGTATTGTGGAAATAATTAAATCATGTTTACCCAGTATTATTCAAGAACAACAGAACGATTTTATGTCAGGACGATTCATAGGTGAAAACGTTAGATTTATGTATGATTTATTTCAAACTGCTAAGCATGACAATATTCCAGGTTTACTTTTGTCGATTGATTTTCAGAAGGCGTATGTTTCTGTTTCCCATCATTTTCTTAACAAAGTTATTCGCAATTTCAATTTTGGTCCCTCAGTTAAAAAATAGATTAAATTATTTTATAGTCAAGCTAAAGCATTGGTATTGGTAAATGTTTTTTTTTTATATCAGAAGCATTTGAAGTGGGAAGAGGTTGCCGACAAGGTGATGGACTGAGCCCCTACCTATTGTTTTTATGTGCTGAGGTGTTGAATATGATGGCCAGAACTAACCAACATATTAAGGGTATCAAAGTTATTAATATTGAATATTGTCTGTCTCAATATGCTCACGACACTGTTATATTTCTCGATGGTTCAGTAGATTCTATGAATGCAAACTTTAATGTCCTTGAAAGTTTTGCCAAAATATCAGGTTTAAAAGTGAATATTGAAAAACAAAGAAGAAGAGACATTAATTCACTTGTTCTGTTTATGTCCGATAATTGTAATGTTTTGGAAACAAAGTAGCTCAATGGTTGAGGGAGCTTTCAAGTATCCATATACAAATTGATGAGGAGTTGTGTTTATTTGGCGTCAGATCTCTCAAATTTAGTGCTTTGAACACTATCATTTTAATTTCTCGTTTTCATATCTACAAAATGTAAATGAATAATACAAATCCAAATTTTGATCTTCTCAAAGAGGTTAAGAGGTATTTTGATCAAGAAAGGTTCACCTTAAGTTTATTATAAAAAACATAAGTGTGATAAATTAGATATGACATGGGCATCGTATTTGGATTATTTTATGCAATAGGCTTCACCTGTGCTTCTTTATATTCTGTATAAATTGAATATCTTTTCTGTGTAAAACTGATGTAATGACATTGCAAATTGATATTAAACTAATAATTTATTTATTTTCCTCTGGAAAAAAAAGAAAGAGAGAAAAAAAGTGAAAATTAATAGAACTGTGCATATATTTGGTGATGAATATAAGAATGCAATGTGAAATTATTACTACCAGAAAAAAAATATGATGTCATCCTTAACTGAAAAGACCCTTTCTCTCTGTCTGATTGTCATCTCCCACTTTCTTCTCTTTACCATTTCCACCTCTTCCTTTTCTCCTCTTTCTCATTCTCACCTCTTCCCTTTTTTGTATTGCTCTTGTATGTTTGTGACTTTGGGTGCGTACATACACATGGTTGGTACCTGCTGTAGTAAATGGCCAGTCTTTTCCCCCTTCTAAATATAAATATATATATACCTTTTTAAGTTTTGTTTCTTGCATTTCAATTGAATATTATGTTTACCTTGATAGGGGCCTCATTTACCAAACACAAAGTGATTTGTATAGGTCCTGGCCTGTTTAATATTTATTTTGTATTTATGATTGTAAAATTTCTTTTCATGCCAAAACATTGAATTGAATTGGGTTGAATTTAAATCTATGCATGTGAAGATTCAGGTGAGATATAAATCTGTATAAGATTTACGTTGTTTTGATCAATATTCGATATCGAACCCTTTTCCGAGTTAAATTAATATGAAAAATATGTCATATAGCTTTTTAAGGACCAATTTAAAAAAGCAAATGTATATTTATGGGTATTATTAATTTCAGTTTAAGTACGATTAGGACACAATGCAAACAGGTTGGAAGACCTGTAAAGAATATTTATAGAATTGGAGAAAAAAAATCACTCTTAATAAATCATCCTCTCCATAGAAACTTTAATGTGTTCTTTTTCAGAATAAAAAAAAAATTGAATTTTTAAAATAAAATCTATTTAATCATTTTTGTTGAGAATCGATTTAATCATTTTTGTTGAGAATGTTATCTTAAATGCAACTATGTAATAAATGGAATTTGTGTGAAATGTAAAAATACAGTCATAAATTAGTAAATAAAATATATGCATGTAAAGACGTGCTGCTTAACTATATTCACAAACAACACATGTACAGACTCTCGAGCTTGATGATCACCAGTGTCCCACACCAGCCACATCACATCACCTAGCAGAAGCACTGTGTTCTATGCCAAACCTGACTCACCTGGCACTCAAGGGAGGGGATCTCACTGAGGAGTTCTACTCTACATTGAAAGCAAAGGCACCATTCATCCAGGTATATGTGTCCAAATGTCAATGTCATGGAGAGGGTCATTGATAGACAGAAAGAGCAGTAATGGTTATATGGTGCACATGTATATCAGTTTTTTCTCCAAACACCCTGTTTTAAAGGTCATTCACTTGGTATATTGGAATAGTCATGAAATATGAAAGCAAAGTACACGTACTGATTCAGTTGAAATTCAAGTGTGTATAAGATTGATTTTGTTTTGACCAATAATCAATAACCAACATTTACCGAGTTTGATTGATATGAAAAATATTTCATATAATTTTTTAAGAGCAAATTTTAATGAAGGTTTGAATTTACCAAACTGAATCATAGCAACAAACCTCCTGACTTAGGGGTCTTCTGCACATGAAATCGAGAGTTATGAATACCTTTAATACATTAATAGCAAGTGCATCTTTCTGGGTATTATTAATTCCAGTGTTAGTAGGAATATGACTTATAAAGAATACATGAAGAATTTTAAAAAATCACTGTTAGTAAATTATCTTCTCGATAGACACTTTAATGTGTTCTTTTTTTCTAGATAGACGAGAATTGAATTTGAAAATGAAAACTATTTAATCATTTGTTTAGAATGTTATCTTGAATGCAAGTATGTAACTATTGGAATTTGTGTAAAATGTAAGAAGACAGTGTGAAATTAGTAAATAAGATATATCTATTCAAGACGTACTTGTTAATTATATTCACCATGAATGCAGGTCCAGACTCTCGACCTGACTAAACACCAGTGTCCCACACCCGCCTCGTCACATCACCTATCAGAGGCACTGTGTTCTATGCCACACTTGACTGACTTGACACTCGATGGAGGGGATTTACGTGAGGAGTTCTACTCTACATGGAAAGCAAACGCACCATCCATGAAGGTATGTGTGTACTAATGTAACTGCATATGGTGTCGGTCATTGGTAGACAGAAAGATCAGTAATGGTTATATTGCATGGTGCACATGTATATAAGTTGCATTTTCCAAAAACTCTTTTTAAAGGCCATTTACTTGGTATATTGGAATAGCCATGAATTATGAAATGAAAGCAAACTACACATGTACTGATTACATTGAAATTGAAGTGTGTATAAGTTTGACATTTTTTCGACCACTAAACATTATCCAACCTTTTCCTACTTTGATTGATATGAAAAATATTTCATAGATTGTTTTGAGGAGCCAATTTTAATGTAGGCTTGAACTTACCAAACTGTACCATAGGAACAAATCTCCTGATTTAGGGGGTGTTGTTCACATGAAATCAAGAGTTATGAGAACCTTCAAGGCATTAATAGCAAATGCATATTTCTGGGTATTATTAATTTCAGTGTAAGTAGGAAAATGAGTTATGAATGCAAACAGATTGCAATCCCTTTAAAGAGTACATATAGAATTTAAAACAATCGTTCTTTATTATCCTGTCGATAGACAATTTAATGTGTTCTTTTTTCTTAATAGACAAGAATTGAATTTGAAAATGAAAACTATTTCATCATTTGTTTAGAATATTATCTTGAATGCAAATATGTAACTATTGGAATTTGTGTAAAATGTAAGAAGACAGTGTGAAATTAGTAAATAAGATATATCTATTCAAGACGTACTTGTTAACTATATTCACCATGAATGCAGGTCCAGACTCTCGACCTGACTAAACACCAGTGTCCCACACCCGCCTCGTCACATCACCTATCAGAGGCACTGTGTTCTATGCCACACTTGACTGACTTGACACTCTATAAAGGGGATTTACGTGAGGAGTTCTACTGTTCATTGAAAGCAAAGGCATCATCCATAAAGGTATGTGTGTACTAATGTATCTGCATATAGTGACGGTCATTGGTAGACAGAAAGATCAGTAATGGTTATATTGCATGGTGCACATGTATATAAGTTGCATTTTCCAAACACTCTTTTTAAAGGCCATTTACCTGGTATATTGGAATAGCCATGAATAATGAAATGAAAGCAAACTACACATGTACTGATTACATTGAAATTGAAGTGTGTATAAGTTTGACATTTTTTCGACCACTAAACAATATCCAACCTTTTCCTACTTTGATTGATATGTAAAATATTTCATAGATTGTTTTGAGGAGCCAATTTTAATGTAGGCTTGAACTTACCAAACTGTACCATAGGAACAAATCTCCTGATTTAGGGGGTGTTGTTCACATGAAATCGAGAGTTATGAGAACATTTAATGCATTAATAGCAAATGCATATTTCTGGATATTATTAATTTCAGTGTAAGTAAGAATATGACTTATAAATGCAAACAGATTGCAATCTCTCTAAAGAATATATATAGAATTTAAAACAATCACTCTTAGTATTTAGGGCGTCTTGTGCACATAAAATCGAGAGTTATAAAAACCTTTAATGCATCAACAGCAAATGCATATTTCTGGGTATTTTTAATTTCAGTGTAAGTAGGAATATGAGTTATGAATGCAAACAGATTGCAATCCCTTTAAAGAGTAAATATAGAATTTAAAACAATCGTTCTTTATTATCCTGTCGATAGACAATTTAATGTGTTCTTTTTTCTTAATAGACAAGAATTGAATTTGAAAATGAAAACTATTTAATCATTTGTTTAGAATGTTATCTTGAATGCAAGTATGTAACTATTGGAATTTGTGTAAAATGTAAGAAGACAGTGAGAAATTAGTAAATAAGACATATCTATTCAGGCGTACTGGTTAATTATATTCACCATGAATGCAGGTCCAGACTCTCGACCTGACTAAACACCAGTGTCCCACACCCGCCTCGTCACATCACCTATCAGAGGCACTGTGTTCTATGCCACACTTGACTGACTTGACACTCTATAAAGGGGATTTACGTGAGGAGTTCTACTCTTCATTGAAAGCAAAGGCATCATCCATAAAGGTATGTGTGTACTAATGTATCTGCATATAGTGACGGTCATTGGTAGAAAGAAAGATCAGTAATGGTTATATTGCATGGTGCACATGTATATAAGTTGCATTTTCCAAACACTCTTTATCAAGGCCATTTACCCGCTATATTGGAATAGCCATGAATAATGAAATGAAAGCAAACTACACATGTACTGATTACATTGAAATTGAAGTGTGTATAAGTTTGACATTTTTTCGACCACTAAACAATATCCAACCTTTTCCTACTTTGATTGATATGTAAAATATTTCATAGATTGTTTTGAGGAGCCAATTTAAATGTAGGCTTGAACTTACCAAACTGTACCATAGGAACAAATCTCCTGATTTAGGGGGTGTTGTTCACATGAAATCGAGAGTTATGAAAACATTTAATGCATTAATAGCAAATGCATATTTCTGGATATTATTTATTTCAGTGTAAGTAGGAATATGACTTATAAATGCAAACAGATTGCAATCTCTCTAAAGAATATATATAGAATTTAAAACAATCACTCTTAGTATTAAGGGCGTCTTGTGCACATAAAATCGAGAGTTATAAAAACCTTTAATGCATCAACAGCAAATGTATATTTCTGGGTATTTTTAATTTCAGTGTAAGTACGATTATGACTTATATATGCAAACAGATTGCAATCCCTCTAAAGAGTATATATAGAATTTAAAACAATCGTTCTTTATTATCCTGTCGATAGACAATTTAATGTGTTCTTTTTTCTTAATAGACAAGAATTGAATTTGAAAATGAAAACTATTTAATCATTTGTTTAGAATGTTATCTTGAATGCAAGTATGTAACTATTGGAATTTGTGTAAAATGTAAGAAGACAGTGAGAAATTAGTAAATAAGATATATCTATTCAGGCGTACTGGTTAATTATATTCACCATGAATGCAGGTCCAGACTCTCGACCTGACTAAACACCAGTGTCCCACACCCGCCTCGTCACATCACCTATCAGAGGCACTGTGTTCTATGCCACACTTGACTGACTTGACACTCGATGGAGGGGATTTACGTGAGGAGTTCTACTCTACATGGAAAGCAAACGCACCATCCATGAAGGTATTTGTGTACTAATGTAACTGCATATGGTGTCGGTCATTGGTAGACAGAAAGATCAGTAATGGTTATATGCCATGGTGCACCTGTATATAAGTTGCATTTTCCAAACACTCTTTACCAAGGCCATTTACTTGGTATATTGGAAAAGGCCATGAATAATGAAATTAAAGCAAACTACGCATATACTGATTACATTGAAATTTAAGTGTGTATAAGTTTGACATTTTTTCGACCACTAAACAATATCCAACCTTTTCCTTGTTTAATTGATATGAAAAATATTTCATAGATTGTTTTGAGGAGCCAATTTTAATGTAGGCTTGAACTTACCAAACTGTACCATAGGAACAAATCTCCTGATTTAGGGGGTGTGGTTCACATGAAATCAAGAGTTATGAGATCCTTCAAGGCATTAATAGCAAATGCATATTTCTGGGTATTATTAATTTCAGTGTAAGTAGGAATATGACTTATAAATATAAACAGATTGCAATCCCTCTAAAGAATACATATAGAATTTAAAACAATCACTCTTAGTATTTAGGGCGTCTTGTGCACATTAAATCTAGAGTTATAAAAACCTTTAATGCATCAACAGCAAATGCATATTTCTGGGTATTTTTAATTTCAGTGTAAGTAGGAATATGACTTATATATGCAAACAGATTGCAATCCCTCTAAAGAGTATATATAGAATTTAAAACAATCGTTCTTTATTTTCCTGTCGATAGACAATTTAATGTGTTCTTTTTTCTTAGTAGACAAGAATTGAATTTGAAAATGAAAACTATTTAATCATTTGTTTAGAATGTTATCTTGAATGCAAGTATGTAACTATTGGAATTTGTGTAAAATGTAAGAAGACAGTGAGAAATTAGTAAATAAGATATATCTATTCAGGCGTACTGGTTAATTATATTCACCATGAATGCAGGTCCAGACTCTCGACCTGACTAAACACCAGTGTCCCACACCCGCCTCGTCACATCACCTATCAGAGGCACTGTGTTCTATGCCACACTTGACTGACTTGACACTCGATGGAGGGGATTTACGTGAGGAGTTCTACTCTACATGGAAAGCAAACGCACCATCCATGAAGGTATTTGTGTACTAATGTAACTGCATATGGTGTCGGTCATTGGTAGACAGAAAGATCAGTAATGGTTATATGCCATGGTGCACCTGTATATAAGTTGCATTTTCCAAACACTCTTTACCAAGGCCATTTACTTGGTATATTGGAAAAGGCCATGAATAATGAAATTAAAGCAAACTACGCATATACTGATTACATTGAAATTTAAGTGTGTATAAGTTTGACATTTTTTCGACCACTAAACAATATCCAACCTTTTCCTTGTTTAATTGATATGAAAAATATTTCATAGATTGTTTTGAGGAGCCAATTTTAATGTAGGCTTGAACTTACCAAACTGTACCATAGGAACAAATCTCCTGATTTAGGGGGTGTGGTTCACATGAAATCAAGTGTTATGAGATCCTTCAAGGCATTAATAGCAAATGCATATTTCTGGGTATTATTAATTTCAGTGTAAGTAGGAATATGACTTATAAATATAAACAGATTGCAATCCCTCTAAAGAATACATATAGAATTTAAAACAATCACTCTTAGTATTTAGGGCGTCTTGTGCACATTAAATCTAGAGTTATAAAAACCTTTAATGCATCAACAGCAAATGCATATTTCTGGGTATTTTTAATTTCAGTGTAAGTAGGAATATGACTTATATATGCAAACAGATTGCAATCCCTCTAAAGAGTATATATAGAATTTAAAACAATCGTTCTTTATTATCCTGTCGATAGACAATTTAATGTGTTCTTTTTTCTTAGTAGACAAGAATTGAATTTGAAAATGAAAACTATTTAATCATTTGTTTAGAATGTTATCTTGAATGCAAGTATGTAACTATTGGAATTTGTGTAAAATGTAAGAAGACAGTGAGAAATTAGTAAATAAGATATATCTATTCAGGCGTACTGGTTAATTATATTCACCATGAATGCAGGTCCAGACTCTCGACCTGACTAAACACCAGTGTCCCACACCCGCCTCGTCACATCACCTATCAGAGGCACTGTGTTCTATGCCACACTTGACTGACTTGACACTCGATGGAGGGGATTTACGTGAGGAGTTCTACTCTACATGGAAAGCAAACGCACCATCCATGAAGGTATTTGTGTACTAATGTAACTGCATATGGTGTCGGTCATTGGTAGACAGAAAGATCAGTGATGGTTATATGCCATGGTGCACTTGTATATAAGTTGCATTTTCCAAACACTCTTTATCAAGGCCATTTACTTGGTATATTGGAAAAGGCCATGAATAATGAAATTAAAGCAAACTACGCATATACTGATTACATTGAAATTTAAGTGTGTATAAGTTTGACATTTTTTCGACCACTAAACAATATCCAACCTTTTCCTTGTTTAATTGATATGAAAAATATTTCATAGATTGTTTTGAGGAGCCAATTTTAATGTAGGCTTGAACTTACCAAACTGTACCATAGGAACAAATCTCCTGATTTAGGGGGTGTGGTTCACATGAAATCAAGAGTTATGAGATCCTTCAAGGCATTAATAGCAAATGCATATTTCTGGGTATTATTAATTTCAGTGTAAGTAGGAATATGACTTATAAATATAAACAGATTGCAATCCCTCTAAAGAATACATATAGAATTTAAAACAATCACTCTTAGTATTTAGGGCGTCTTGTGCACATTAAATCTAGAGTTATAAAAACCTTTAATGCATCAACAGCAAATGCATATTTCTGGGTATTTTTAATTTCAGTGTAAGTAGGAATATGACTTATATATGCAAACAGATTGCAATCCCTCTAAAGAGTATATATAGAATTTAAAACAATCGTTCTTTATTATCCTGTCGATAGACAATTTAATGTGTTCTTTTTTCTTAATAGACAAGAATTGAATTTGAAAATGAAAACTATTTAATCATTTGTTTAGAATGTTATCTTGAATGCAAGTATGTAATTAATGGAATTTGTGTAAAATGTAAGAAGACAGTGTGAAATGAGTAAATAAGATATATCTATTCAAGACGTACTGGTTAACTATATTCACCATGAATGCAGGTCCAGACTCTCAAGCTGACTAATCACGAGTGTCACACACCAGCCTCATCACATCACCTATCAGAGGCACTGTGTTCTATGCCACACTTGACTGACTTGACACTCTATAAAGTGGATTTACGTGAGGAGTTCTACTCTACATTGAAAGCAAAGGCATCATCCATAAATGTATGTGTGTACTAATGTATCTGCATATAGTGACGGTCATTGGAAGACAGAAAGAGCAGTAATTGTTATTGTAATGGTGCACATGTACATAAGTTGCATTTTCCAAACACTTTTTTTAAAGGCCATTTACTTGGTATATTGGAATAGCCATGAATAATGAAATAAAAGCAAACTACACATGTACTGATTACGTTGCAATTTAAGTGTGTATAAGTTTGACATATTTTCGACCAAAAAACAATATCCAACCTTTTCCTAGTTTGATTGATATGAAAAATATTTCGTGGATTGATTTGAGGAGCCAATTTCAATGTAGGCTTAAACTTACCAAACTGTACCAAAGCAACAAACCTCCTGAGTTAGGGGGTCTTGTGCAGATGAAATCGAGAGTTATGAGTACCTTTAGTGCATTAATAGCAAATGCATATTTCTGGGTATTGTTAATTTCAGTGTAAGTAGGAATATGACTTATAAATACAAACAGATTGCAATCCCTCTAAAGAGTACATATATAATTTAAAACAATCGTTCTTTATTATCCTGTCGATAGACACTTTAATGTGTACTTTTTTTCTGAATAGACAAGAATTGAATTTGAAAAAAAAACACTATTTCATCATTTGTTTAGAATGTTATCTTGAATGCAAATATGCAATTAATGGAATTTGTGTAAAATGTAAGAATACAGTGAGAAATTAGTAAATGAGATATATCTATTCAAGACGTACTGGTTAACTATATCCGCCATAAATGCAGGTCGAGACTCTCGACCTGACTAATCACCAGTGTCGCACACCAGCATCGTCACATCACCTATTAGAAGCACTGTGTTCTATGCCAAACTTGACTGACTTGACACTCTATGGAGGGGATTTACGTGAGGAGTTCTACTCTACATGGAAAGCAAAGGCATCATCAATAAAGGTATGTGTGTACTAATGTAACTGCATGGAGACGGTCATTGGAAGACAGAAAGAGCAGTAATTCTTATATGCCATGGTGCACATGTAAATAAGTTGCATTTTCCAAACACTCTTTTTAAAGGCCATTTACTTGGTATATTGGAATTCCCATGGATAATGAAATGAAAGTAGACTACACATGTACTGATTACGTTGCAATTTAAGTGTGTATAAGTTTGACATCTTTTTCGAACAATAAACAATATCCAACCTTTTCCTAGTTTGATTGATATGAAAAATATTTCATAGATTGTTTTGAGGAGCCAATTTTAATGTAGGCTTGAACTTACCAAACTGTCCCATAGGAACAAATCTCCTGATTTAGGAGGTGTTGTTCACATGAAATCTAGAGTTATGAGAACCTTCAAGGCATTAATAGCAAATGCATATTTCTGGGTATTATTAATTTCAGTGTAAGTAGGAATATGACTTATAAATGCAAACAGATTGCAATCTCTCTAAAGAATATATATAGAATTTAAGACAATCACTCTTAGTATTTAGGGCGTCTTGTGCACATCAAATCGAGAGTTATAAAAACCTTTAATGCATCAACAGCAAATGTATATTTATGGGTATTTTTAATTTTAGTGTAAGTAGGATTATGACTTATATATGCAAACAGATTGCAATCCCCCTAAAGAGTACATATATAATTTAAAACAATCGTTCTTTATTATCCTGTCGATAGACACCCTAATGTGTTCTTTTTTCTGAATAGACAAGAATTGAATTTGCAAATAAAAACTATTTTATCATTTGTTTAGAATGTTATCTTGAATGCAAGTATGTAATTAATGGAATTTGTGTAAAATGTAAGAAGACAGTGTGAAATGAGTAAATAAGATATATTTATTCAAGACGTACGGGTTAACTATATTCACCATGAATGCAGGTCCAGACTCTCAAGCTGACTAATCACGAGTGTCACACACCAGCCTCATCACATCACCTATCAGAGGCACTGTGTTCTATGCCACACTTGACTGACTTGACATTCGATGGAGGGGATTTACGTGAGGAGTTCTACTCTACATTGAAAGCAAAGGCATCATCCATAAAGGTATGTGTGTACTAATGTATCTGCATGGAGACGGTCATTGGAAGACAGAAAGAGCAGTAATGGTTATATGCCATGGTGCACATGTACATAAGTTGCATTTTCCAAACAATCTTTTTTTTAAAGGCCATTAACTTGTTATATTGGAATAGCCATGAATAATGAAATGAAAGCAGACTACACATGTACTGATTACGTTGCAATTTAAGTGTGTATAAGTTTGTCATCTTTTTCGAACAATAAACAATATCCAACCTTTTCCTAGTTTGATTGATATGAAAAATATTTCGTGGAATGTTTTGAGGAGCCAATTTCAATGTAGGCTTGAACTTACCAAACTGTACCAAAGCAACAAACCTCTTGATTTAGGGGGTCTTGTGCAGATGAAATCGAGAGTTATGAGTACCTTTAATGCATTAATAGCAAATGCATATTTCTGGGTATTGTTAATTTCAGTGTCAGTAGGATTATGACTTATAAATGCAAACAGAATGCAATCCCTCTAAAGAATACATATAGAATTTGAAACAATCACTCTTAGTATTTAGGGCGTCTTGTGCATATAAAATCGAGAGTTATGAGAACCTTTAATGCATTAAGAGCAAATGCATATTTCTGGGTATTGTTAATTTCAGTGTAAGTAGGAATATGACTTATAAATGCAAACAGATTGCAATCCCTCTAAAGAGTACATATATAATTTAAAACAATCGTTCTTTATTATCCTTTCGATAGACACTTAAATGTGTACTTTTTTCTGAATAGACAAGAATTGAATTTGAAAAAAAAAACACTATTTCATCATTTGTTTAGAATGTTATCTTGAATGCAAATATGCAATTAATGGAATTTGTGTAAAATGTAAGAATACATTGAGAAATTAGTAAATGAGATATACTGGTGAACTATATCCACCATAAATGCAGGTCGAGACCCTCAAGCTTAAGGATCACAAGTGTCCCACACCAGCCTCGTCACAACACCTATCAGAGGCACTGTGTTCTATGCCACACTTGACTGACTTGAAACTCAATGGAGGGGATTTACGTGAGGAGTTCTACTCTACATGGAAAGCAAAGGCATCATCAATAAAGGTATGTGTGTACTAATGTAACTGCATGGAGACGGTCATTGGAAGACAGAAAGAGCAGTAATTGTTATTGTAATGGTGCACATGTACATAAGTTGCATTTTCCAAACACTCTTTTTAAAGGCCATTTACTTGGTATATTGGAATAGCCATGAATAATGAAATAAAAGCAAACTACACATGTACTGATTACGTTGCAATTTAAGTGTGTATAAGTTTGACATTTTTTCGACCACTAAACAATATCCAACCTTTTCCTAGTTTGATTGATATGAATTTTTTTTCATAGATTGTTTTGAGGAGCCAATTTTAATTTAGGCTTAAACTTACCAAACTGTACCATAGGAACAAATCTCCTGATTTAGGGGTCTTGTGCACATGAAATCGAGAGTTATGAGTACCTTTAATGCATTAATAGCAAATGCATATTTCTGGATATTATTAATTTCAGTGTAAGTAGGAATATGACTTATAAATGCAAACAGATTGCAATCTCTCTAAAGAATATATATAGAATTTAAGACAATCACTCTTAGTATTTAGGGCGTCTTGTGCACATCAAATCGAGAGTTATAAAAACCTTTAATGCATCAACAGCAAATGTATATTTATGGGTATTTTTAATTTCAGTGTAAGTAGGATTATGACTTATATGTGCAAACTCATTGCAATCCCCCTTAAGAGTACATATATAATTTAAAACAATCGTTCTTTATTATCCTGTCGATAGACACATTAATGTGTTCTTTTTTCTGAATAGACAAGAATTGAATTTGAAAATAAAAACTATTTTATCATTTGTTTAGAATGTTATCTTGAATGCAAGTATGTAACTATTGGAATTTGTGTAAAATGTAAGAAGACAGTGTGAAATTAGTAAATAAGATATATCTATTCAAGACGTACTTGTTAACTATATTCACCATGAATGCAGGTCCAGACTCTCGTCCTGACTAAACACCAGTGTCCCACACCCGCCTCGTCACATCACCTATCAGAGGCACTGTGTTCTATGCCACACTTGACTGACTTGACACTCTATAAAGGGGATTTACGTGAGGAGTTCTACTGTTCATTGAAAGCAAAGGCATCATCCATAAAGGTATGTGTGTACTAATGTATCTGCATATAGTGACGGTCATTGGTAGAAAGAAAGATCAGTAATGGTTATATTGCATGGTGCACATGTATATAAGTTGCATTTTCCAAACACTCTTTTTAAAGGCCATTTACCTGGTATATTGGAATAGCCATGAATAATAAAATGAAAGCAAACTACACATGTACTGATTACATTGAAATTGAAGTGTGTATAAGTTTGACATTTTTTCGACCACTAAACAATATCCAACCTTTTCCTACTTTGATTGATATGAAAAATATTTCATAGATTGTTTTGAGGAGCCAATTTTAATGTAGGCTTGAACTTACCAAACTGTACCATAGGAACAAATCTCCTGATTTAGGAGGTGTTGTTCACATGAAATCTAGAGTTATGAGAACCTTCAAGGCATTAATAGCAAATGCATATTTCTGGGTATTATTAATTTCAGTGTAATTAGGAATATGACTTATAAATGCAAACAGATTGCAATCTCTCTAAAGAATATATATAGAATTTAAGACAATCACTCTTAGTATTTAGGGCGTCTTGTGCACATAAAATTGAGAGTTATAAAAACCTTTAATGCATCAACAGCAAATGTATATTTCTGGGTATTTTTAATTTCAGTGTAAGTAGGATTATGACTTATATATGCAAACAGATTGCAACCCCTATAAAGAGTACATATATAATTTAAAACAATCGTTCTTTATTATCCCGTCGATAGACACTTTAATGTGTACTTTTTTTCTGAATAGACAAGAATTGAATTTGGAAAAAAACACTATTTCATCATTTGTTTAGAATGTTATCTTGAATGCAAATATGCAATTAATGGAATTTGTGTAAAATGTAAGAATACAGTGAGAAATTAGTAAATGAGATATATCTATTCAAGACGTACTGGTTAACTATATCCGCCATGAATGCAGGTCGAGACTCTCCAGCTTGTGGATCACAAGTGTCCCACACCAGCCTCGTCACAACACCTATCAGAGACACTATGTTCTATGCCACACTTGACTGACTTGAGACTCTATGGAGGGGATTTACGTGAGGAGTTCTACTCTACATGGAAAGCAAAGGCATCATCAATAAAGGTATGTGTATACTAATGTAACTGCATGGAGACGGTCATTGGAAGACAGAAAGAGCAGTAATGCTTATATGCCATGGTGCACATGTAAATAAGTTGCATTTTCCAAACACTCTTTTTAAAGGCCATTTACTTGGTATATTGGAATTCCCATGGATAATGAAATGAAAGTAGACTACACATGTACTGATTACGTTGCAATTTAAGTGTGTATAAGTTTGACATCTTTTTCGAACAATAAACAATATCCAACCTTTTCCTAGTTTGATTGATATGAAAAATATTTCGTGGATTGTTTTGAGGAACCAATTTCAATGTAGGCTTGAACTTACCAAACTGTACCAAAGCAACAAACCTCCTGAGTTATGGGGTCTTGTGCAGATGAAATCGAGAGTTATGAGTACGTTTAATGAATTAATAGCAAATGCATATTTCTGGGTATTGTTAATTTCAGTGTAAGTAGGATTATGACTTATCAATGCAAACAGAATGCAATCCCTCTAAAGAATACAAATACAATTTGAAACAATCACTCTTAGTATTTAGGGCGTCTTGTGCATATAAAATCGAGAGTTATAAGAACCTTTAATGCATTAATAGCAAACGCATATTTTGGGGTACTATTAATTTTAGTGTAAGTAGGAATATAACTTATGAATGCAAACAGATTGCAATCCCTCTAAAGAATATATATTGAAATTAAAATAATCACTCTTAGTATTTAGGAGGTCTTGTGTACATAAAATCGAGAGTTATAAGAACCTTAAATGCATTAATAGCAAATGCATATTTCTGGGTATTGTTAATTTCAGTGTAAGTAGGAATATGACTTAAAAATGCAAACAGATTGAAATCCCTCTAAAGAGTACATATATGATTTAAAACAACCGTTCTTTATTATCCTGTCGATAGACACTTTAATGTGTTTTTTTTTTTTGAATAGACAAGAATTGAATTTGAAAATAAAAACTTTTTCATCATTAGTTCAGAATGTTATCTTGAATGCAAGTATGTAATTAATGGAATTTGTGTAAAATGTACGAAGACAGTAAGAAATTAGTAAATGAGATATATCTATTCAAGACGTACTGGTTAACTATATCCACCATGAATGCAGGTCCAGACTCTCAAGCTGACTAATCACCAGTGTTCCACACCAGCCTCGTCACAACACCTATCAGAGGCACTGTGTTCTATGCCACACTTGACTGACTTGACACTCGATGGACGGGATTTACGTGAGGAGTTCTACTCTACATGGAAAGCAAACGCATCATCCATGAAGGTATGTGTATACTAATGTAACTGCATGGAGACGGTCATTGGAAGACAGAAAGAGCAGTAATGCTTATATGCCATGGTGCACATGTAAATAAGTTGCATTTTCCAAACACTCTTTTTAAAGGCCATTTACTTGGTATATTGGAATTCCCATGGATAATGAAATGAAAGTAGACTACACATGTACTGATTACGTTGCAATTTAAGTGTGTATAAGTTTGACATCTTTTTCGAACAATAAACAATATCCAACCTTTTCCTAGTTTGATTGATATGAAAAATGTGTTGTTTTTTTTTGAATAGACAAGAATCGAATTTGAAAATAAAAACTTTTTCATCATTAGTTCAGAATGTTATCTTGAATGCAAATATGCAATTAATGGAATTTGTGTAAAATGTAAGAATACAGTGAGAAATTAGTAAATGAGATATATCTATTCAAGAAGTACTGGTTAACTATATCCGCCATGAATGCAGGTCGAGACTCTCGACCTGACTAATCACCAGTGTTCCACACCAGCCTCGTCACAACACCTATCAGAGGCACTGTGTTCTATGCCACACTTGACTGACTTGACATTCGATGGAGGGGATTTACGTGAGGAGTTCTACTCTACATTGAAAGCAAAGGCATCATCAATAAAGGTATGGCGTGTACTAATGTAACTGCATGGAGACGGTCATTGGAAGACAGAAAGAGCAGTAATGGTTATATGACATGGTGCACATGTACATAAGTTGCATTTTCCAAACAATCTTTTTTTTAAAGGCCATTAACTTGTTATATTGGAATAACCATGAATAATGAAATGAAAGCAGACTACACATGTACTGATTACGTTGCAATTTAAGTGTGTATAAGTTTGTCATCTTTTTCGAACAATAAACAATATCCAACCTTTTCCTAGTTTGATTGATATGAAAAATATTTCGTGGAATGTTTTGAGGAGCCAATTTCAATGTAGGCTTGAACTTACCAAACTGTACCAAAGCAACAAACCTCTTGATTTAGGGGGTCTTGTGCAGATGAAATCGAGAGTTATGAGTACCTTTAATGCATTAATAGCAAATGCATATTTCTGGGTATTGTTAATTTCAGTGTCAGTAGGATTATGACTTATAAATGCAAACAGAATGCAATCCCTCTAAAGAATACATATAGAATTTGAAACAATCACTCTTAGTATTTAGGGCGTCTTGTGCATATAAAATCGAGAGTTATGAGAACCTTTAATGCATCAAGAGCAAATGCATATTTCTGGGTATTGTTAATTTCAGTGTAAGTAGGAATATGACTTATAAATGCAAACAGATTGCAATCCCTCTAAAGAGTACATATATAATTTAAAACAATCGTTTTTTATTATCCTTTCGATAGACACTTAAATGTGTACTTTTTTCTGAATAGACAAGAATTGAATTTGAAGAAAAAAACACTATTTCATCATTTGTTTAGAATGTTATCTTGAATGCAAATATGCAATTAATGGAATTTGTGTAAAATGTAAGAATACATTGAGAAATTAGTAAATGAGATATACTGGTTAACTATATCCACCATAAATGCAGGTCGAGACCCTCAAGCTTGAGGATCACAAGTGTCCCACACCAGCCTCGTCACAACACCTATCAGAGGCACTGTGTTCTATGCCACACTTGACTGACTTGACACTCGATGGAGGGGACTTACGTGAGGAGTTCTACTCTACATGGAAAGCAAAGGCATCATCAATAAAGGTATGTGTGTACTAATGTAACTGCATGGAGACGTTCATTGAAAGACAGAAAGAGCAGTAATTGTTATTGTAATGGTGCACATGTACATAAGTTGCATTTTCCAAACACTCTTTTTAAAGGCCATTTACTTGGTATATTGGAATAGTCATGAATAATGAAATAAAAGCAAACTACACATGTACTGATTACGTTGCAATTTAAGTGTGTATAAGTTTGACATATTTTCGACCAAAAAACAATATCCAACCTTTTCCTAGTTTGATTGATATGAAAAATATTTCGTGGATTGATTTGAGGAGCCAATTTCAATGTAGGCTTAAACTTACCAAACTGTACCAAAGCAACAAACCTCCTGAGTTAGGGGGTCTTGTGCAGATGAAATCGAGAGTTATGAGTACCTTTAATGCATTAATAGCAAATGCATATTTCTGGGCATTGTTAATTTCAGTGTAAGTAGGAATATGACTTATAAATGCAAACAGATTGTAATCCCTCTAAAGAGTACATATATAATTTAAAACAATCGTTCTTTATTATCCTGTCGATAGACACTTTAATGTGTACTTTTTTTCTGAATAGACAAGAATTGAATTTGAAAAAAAAAACACTATTTCATCATTTGTTTAGAATGTTATCTTGAATGCAAATATGCAATTAATGGAATTTGTGTAAAATGTACGAATACAGTGAGAAATTTTTAAATGAGATATATCTATTCAAGACGTACTGGTTAACTATATTCACCATGAATGCAGGTCCAGACTCTCAACCTGACTAATCACCAATGTCGCACACCAGCGTCGTCACATCACCTATCAGAGGCACTGTGTTCTATGCCAAACCTGACTGACTTGAGACTTGATGGAGGAGATTTATGTGAGGAGTTCTACTCTACATTGAAAGCAAAGGCATCATCAATAAAGGTATGGCGTGTACTAATGTAACTGCATTGAGACGGTCATTGGAAGACAGAAAGAGCAGTAATGGTTATATGCCATGGTGCACATGTACATTAGTTGCATTTTCCAAACAATGTTTTTTTTTTAAAGGCCATTAACTTGTTATATTGGAATAGCCATGAATAATGAAATGAAAGCAGACTACACATGTACTGATTACGTTTCAATTTAAGTGTGTATAAGTTTGACATCTTTTTCGACCAATAAACAATATCCAACCTTTTCCTAGTTTGATTGATATGAAAAATATTTCGTGGAATGTTTTGAGGAGCCAATTTCAATGTAGGCTTGAACTTACCAAACTGTACCATAGGAACAAATCTCCTGATTTAGGGGTCTTGTGCACATGAAATCGAGAGTTATGAGTACCTTTAATGCATTAATAGCAAATGCATATTTCTGGATATTATTAATTTCAGTGTAAGTAGGAATATGACTTATAAATGCAAACAGATTGCAATCTCTCTAAAGAATATATATAGAATTTAAGACAATCACTCTTAGTATTTAGGGCGTCTTGTGCACATCAAATCGAGAGTTATAAAAACCTTTAATGCATCAACAGCAAATGTATATTTATGGGTATTTTTAATTTCAGTGTAAGTAGGATTATGACTTATATGTGCAAACTCATTGCAATCCCCCTTAAGAGTACATATATAATTTAAAACAATCGTTCTTTATTATCCTGTCGATAGACACATTAATGTGTTCTTTTTTCTGAATAGACAAGAATTGAATTTGAAAATAAAAACTATTTTATCATTTGTTTAGAATGTTATCTTGAATGCAAGTATGTAACTATTGGAATTTGTGTAAAATGTAAGAAGACAGTGTGAAATTAGTAAATAAGATATATCTATTCAAGACGTACTTGTTAACTATATTCACCATGAATGCAGGTCCAGACTCTCGTCCTGACTAAACACCAGTGTCCCACACCCGCCTCGTCACATCACCTATCAGAGGCACTGTGTTCTATGCCACACTTGACTGACTTGACACTCTATAAAGGGGATTTACGTGAGGAGTTCTACTGTTCATTGAAAGCAAAGGCATCATCCATAAAGGTATGTGTGTACTAATGTATCTGCATATAGTGACGGTCATTGGTAGAAAGAAAGATCAGTAATGGTTATATTGCATGGTGCACATGTATATAAGTTGCATTTTCCAAACACTCTTTTTAAAGGCCATTTACCTGGTATATTGGAATAGCCATGAATAATAAAATGAAAGCAAACTACACATGTACTGATTACATTGAAATTGAAGTGTGTATAAGTTTGACATTTTTTCGACCACTAAACAATATCCAACCTTTTCCTACTTTGATTGATATGAAAAATATTTCATAGATTGTTTTGAGGAGCCAATTTTAATGTAGGCTTGAACTTACCAAACTGTACCATAGGAACAAATCTCCTGATTTAGGAGGTGTTGTTCACATGAAATCTAGAGTTATGAGAACCTTCAAGGCATTAATAGCAAATGCATATTTCTGGGTATTATTAATTTCAGTGTAATTAGGAATATGACTTATAAATGCAAACAGATTGCAATCTCTCTAAAGAATATATATAGAATTTAAGACAATCACTCTTAGTATTTAGGGCGTCTTGTGCACATAAAATTGAGAGTTATAAAAACCTTTAATGCATCAACAGCAAATGTATATTTCTGGGTATTTTTAATTTCAGTGTAAGTAGGATTATGACTTATATATGCAAACAGATTGCAACCCCTATAAAGAGTACATATATAATTTAAAACAATCGTTCTTTATTATCCCGTCGATAGACACTTTAATGTGTACTTTTTTTCTGAATAGACAAGAATTGAATTTGGAAAAAAACACTATTTCATCATTTGTTTAGAATGTTATCTTGAATGCAAATATGCAATTAATGGAATTTGTGTAAAATGTAAGAATACAGTGAGAAATTAGTAAATGAGATATATCTATTCAAGACGTACTGGTTAACTATATCCGCCATGAATGCAGGTCGAGACTCTCCAGCTTGTGGATCACAAGTGTCCCACACCAGCCTCGTCACAACACCTATCAGAGACACTATGTTCTATGCCACACTTGACTGACTTGAGACTCTATGGAGGGGATTTACGTGAGGAGTTCTACTCTACATGGAAAGCAAAGGCATCATCAATAAAGGTATGTGTATACTAATGTAACTGCATGGAGACGGTCATTGGAAGACAGAAAGAGCAGTAATGCTTATATGCCATGGTGCACATGTAAATAAGTTGCATTTTCCAAACACTCTTTTTAAAGGCCATTTACTTGGTATATTGGAATTCCCATGGATAATGAAATGAAAGTAGACTACACATGTACTGATTACGTTGCAATTTAAGTGTGTATAAGTTTGACATCTTTTTCGAACAATAAACAATATCCAACCTTTTCCTAGTTTGATTGATATGAAAAATATTTCGTGGATTGTTTTGAGGAACCAATTTCAATGTAGGCTTGAACTTACCAAACTGTACCAAAGCAACAAACCTCCTGAGTTATGGGGTCTTGTGCAGATGAAATCGAGAGTTATGAGTACGTTTAATGAATTAATAGCAAATGCATATTTCTGGGTATTGTTAATTTCAGTGTAAGTAGGATTATGACTTATCAATGCAAACAGAATGCAATCCCTCTAAAGAATACAAATACAATTTGAAACAATCACTCTTAGTATTTAGGGCGTCTTGTGCATATAAAATCGAGAGTTATAAGAACCTTTAATGCATTAATAGCAAACGCATATTTTGGGGTACTATTAATTTTAGTGTAAGTAGGAATATAACTTAAAAATGCAAACAGATTGAAATCCCTCTAAAGAGTACATATATGATTTAAAACAACCGTTCTTTATTATCCTGTCGATAGACACTTTAATGTGTTTTTTTTTTTTGAATAGACAAGAATTGAATTTGAAAATAAAAACTTTTTCATCATTAGTTCAGAATGTTATCTTGAATGCAAGTATGTAATTAATGGAATTTGTGTAAAATGTACGAAGACAGTAAGAAATTAGTAAATGAGATATATCTATTCAAGACGTACTGGTTAACTATATCCACCATGAATGCAGGTCCAGACTCTCAAGCTGACTAATCACCAGTGTTCCACACCAGCCTCGTCACAACACCTATCAGAGGCACTGTGTTCTATGCCACACTTGACTGACTTGACACTCGATGGACGGGATTTACGTGAGGAGTTCTACTCTACATGGAAAGCAAACGCATCATCCATGAAGGTATGTGTATACTAATGTAACTGCATGGAGACGGTCATTGGAAGACAGAAAGAGCAGTAATGCTTATATGCCATGGTGCACATGTAAATAAGTTGCATTTTCCAAACACTCTTTTTAAAGGCCATTTACTTGGTATATTGGAATTCCCATGGATAATGAAATGAAAGTAGACTACACATGTACTGATTACGTTGCAATTTAAGTGTGTATAAGTTTGACATCTTTTTCGAACAATAAACAATATCCAACCTTTTCCTAGTTTGATTGATATGAAAAATGTGTTGTTTTTTTTTGAATAGACAAGAATCGAATTTGAAAATAAAAACTTTTTCATCATTAGTTCAGAATGTTATCTTGAATGCAAATATGCAATTAATGGAATTTGTGTAAAATGTAAGAATACAGTGAGAAATTAGTAAATGAGATATATCTATTCAAGAAGTACTGGTTAACTATATCCGCCATGAATGCAGGTCGAGACTCTCGACCTGACTAATCACCAGTGTTCCACACCAGCCTCGTCACAACACCTATCAGAGGCACTGTGTTCTATGCCACACTTGACTGACTTGACATTCGATGGAGGGGATTTACGTGAGGAGTTCTACTCTACATTGAAAGCAAAGGCATCATCAATAAAGGTATGGCGTGTACTAATGTAACTGCATGGAGACGGTCATTGGAAGACAGAAAGAGCAGTAATGGTTATATGACATGGTGCACATGTACATAAGTTGCATTTTCCAAACAATCTTTTTTTTAAAGGCCATTAACTTGTTATATTGGAATAACCATGAATAATGAAATGAAAGCAGACTACACATGTACTGATTACGTTGCAATTTAAGTGTGTATAAGTTTGTCATCTTTTTCGAACAATAAACAATATCCAACCTTTTCCTAGTTTGATTGATATGAAAAATATTTCGTGGAATGTTTTGAGGAGCCAATTTCAATGTAGGCTTGAACTTACCAAACTGTACCAAAGCAACAAACCTCTTGATTTAGGGGGTCTTGTGCAGATGAAATCGAGAGTTATGAGTACCTTTAATGCATTAATAGCAAATGCATATTTCTGGGTATTGTTAATTTCAGTGTCAGTAGGATTATGACTTATAAATGCAAACAGAATGCAATCCCTCTAAAGAATACATATAGAATTTGAAACAATCACTCTTAGTATTTAGGGCGTCTTGTGCATATAAAATCGAGAGTTATGAGAACCTTTAATGCATTAAGAGCAAATGCATATTTCTGGGTATTGTTAATTTCAGTGTAAGTAGGAATATGACTTATAAATGCAAACAGATTGCAATCCCTCTAAAGAGTACATATATAATTTAAAACAATCGTTTTTTATTATCCTTTCGATAGACACTTAAATGTGTACTTTTTTCTGAATAGACAAGAATTGAATTTGAAGAAAAAAACACTATTTCATCATTTGTTTAGAATGTTATCTTGAATGCAAATATGCAATTAATGGAATTTGTGTAAAATGTAAGAATACATTGAGAAATTAGTAAATGAGATATACTGGTTAACTATATCCACCATAAATGCAGGTCGAGACCCTCAAGCTTGAGGATCACAAGTGTCCCACACCAGCCTCGTCACAACACCTATCAGAGGCACTGTGTTCTATGCCACACTTGACTGACTTGACACTCGATGGAGGGGATTTACGTGAGGAGTTCTACTCTACATGGAAAGCAAAGGCATCATCAATAAAGGTATGTGTGTACTAATGTAACTGCATGGAGACGTTCATTGAAAGACAGAAAGAGCAGTAATTGTTATTGTAATGGTGCACATGTACATAAGTTGCATTTTCCAAACACTCTTTTTAAAGGCCATTTACTTGGTATATTGGAATAGTCATGAATAATGAAATAAAAGCAAACTACACATGTACTGATTACGTTGCAATTTAAGTGTGTATAAGTTTGACATATTTTCGACCAAAAAACAATATCCAACCTTTTCCTAGTTTGATTGATATGAAAAATATTTCGTGGATTGATTTGAGGAGCCAATTTCAATGTAGGCTTAAACTTACCAAACTGTACCAAAGCAACAAACCTCCTGAGTTAGGGGGTCTTGTGCAGATGAAATCGAGAGTTATGAGTACCTTTAATGCATTAATAGCAAATGCATATTTCTGGGCATTGTTAATTTCAGTGTAAGTAGGAATATGACTTATAAATGCAAACAGATTGTAATCCCTCTAAAGAGTACATATATAATTTAAAACAATCGTTCTTTATTATCCTGTCGATAGACACTTTAATGTGTACTTTTTTTCTGAATAGACAAGAATTGAATTTGAAAAAAAAAACACTATTTCATCATTTGTTTAGAATGTTATCTTGAATGCAAATATGCAATTAATGGAATTTGTGTAAAATGTACGAATACAGTGAGAAATTTTTAAATGAGATATATCTATTCAAGACGTACTGGTTAACTATATTCACCATGAATGCAGGTCCAGACTCTCAACCTGACTAATCACCAATGTCGCACACCAGCGTCGTCACATCACCTATCAGAGGCACTGTGTTCTATGCCAAACCTGACTGACTTGAGACTTGATGGAGGAGATTTATGTGAGGAGTTCTACTCTACATTGAAAGCAAAGGCATCATCAATAAAGGTATGGCGTGTACTAATGTAACTGCATTGAGACGATCATTGGAAGACAGAAAGAGCAGTAATGGTTATATGCCATGGTGCACATGTACATTAGTTGCATTTTCCAAACAATGTTTTTTTTTTAAAGGCCATTAACTTGTTATATTGGAATAGCCATGAATAATGAAATGAAAGCAGACTACACATGTACTGATTACGTTTCAATTTAAGTGTGTATAAGTTTGACATCTTTTTCGACCAATAAACAATATCCAACCTTTTCCTAGTTTGATTGATATGAAAAATATTTCGTGGAATGTTTTGAGGAGCCAATTTCAATGTAGGCTTGAACTTACCAAACTGTACCAAAGCAACAAACCTCTTGATTTAGGGGGTCTTGTGCAGATGAAATCGAGAGTTATGAGTACCTTTAATGCATTAATAGCAAATGCATATTTCTGGGTATTGTTAATTTCAGTGTCAGTAGGATTATGACTTATAAATGCAAACAGAATGCAATCCCTCTAAAGAATACATATAGAATTTGAAACAATCACTCTTAGTATTTAGGGCGTCTTGTGCATATAAAATCGAGAGTTATGAGAACCTTTAATGCATTAAGAGCAAATGCATATTTCTGGGTATTGTTAATTTCAGTGTAAGTAGGAATATGACTTATAAATGCAAACAGATTGCAATCCCTCTAAAGAGTACATATATAAATTAAAACAATCGTTCTTTATTATCCTGTCGATAGACACTTTAATGTGTTCTTTTTTCATAAACACAATTTCATCATTTGTTTAGAATGTTATCTTGAATGCAAATATGCAATTAATGGAATTTGTGTAAAATGTAAGAATACAGTGAGAAATTAGTAAATGAGATATATCTATTCAAGACGTACTGGTTAACTATATCCACCATGAATGCAGGTCCAGACTCTCAACCTGACTAATCACCAATGTCGCACACCAGCGTCGTCACATCACCTATCAGAGGCACTGTGTTCTATGCCAAACCTGACTGACTTGAGACTTGATGGAGGAGATTTATGTGAGGAGTTCTACTCTACATTGAAAGCAAAGGCATCATCAATAAAGGTATGGCGTGTACTAATGTAACTGCATATAGTGACGGTCATTGGTAGAAAGAAAGATCAGTAATGGTTATATTGCATGGTGCACATGTATATAAGTTGCATTTTCCACACACTCTTTATCAAGGCCATTTACCCGCTATATTGGAATAGCCATGAATAATGAAATGAAAGCAGACTACACATGTACTGATTACGTTGCAATTTAAGTGTGTATAAGTTTGACATCTTTTTCGAACAATAAACAATATCCAACCTTTTCCTAGTTTGATTGATATGAAAAATATTTCGTGGAATGTTTTGAAGAGCCAATTTCAATGTAGGCTTGAACTTACCAAACTGTACCAAAGCAACAAACCTCTTGATTTAGGGGGTCTTGTGCAGATGAAATCGAGAGTTATGAGTACCTTTAATGCATTAATAGCAAATGCATATTTCTGGGTATTGTTAATTTCAGTGTAAGTAGGATTATGACTTATAAATGCAAACAGAATGCAATCCCTCTAAAGAATACATATAGAATTTGAAACAATCACTCTTAGTATTTAGGGCGTCTTGTGCATATAAAATCGAGAGTTATGAGAACCTTTAATGCATTGAAAGCAAATGCATATTTCTGGGTATTGTTAATTTCAGTGTAAGTAGGAATATGACTTATAAATGCAAACAGATTGCAATCCCTCTAAAGAGTACATATATAATTTAAAACAATCGTTTTTTTATTATCCTTTCGATAGACACTTAAATGTGTACTTTTTTCTGAATAGACAAGAATTGAATTTGAAAAAAAAACACTATTTCATCATTTGTTTAGAATGTTATCTTGAATGCAAATATGCAATTAATGGAATTTGTGTAAAATGTAAGAATACAGTGAGAAGTTAGTAAATATGATATATCTATTCAAGACGTACTGGTTAACTATATCCACCATGAATGCAGGTCGAGACCCTCAAGCTTAAGGATCACAAGTGTCCCACACCAGCCTCGTCACAACACCTATCAGAGGCACTGTGTTCTATGCCACACTTGACTGACTTGACACTCGATGGAGGGGATTTACGTGAGGAGTTCTACTCTACATGGAAAGCAAAGGCATCATCAATAAAGGTATGTGTGTACTAATGTAACTGCATGGAGACGGTCATTGGAAGACAGAAAGAGCAGTAATTGTTATTGTAATGGTGCACATGTACATAAGTTGCATTTTCCAAACACTCTTTTTAAAGGCCATTTACTTGGTATATTGGAATAGCCATGAATAATGAAATAAAAGCAAACTACACATGTACTGATTACGTTGCAATTTAAGTGTGTATAAGTTTGACATATTTTCGACCAAAAAACAATATCCAACCTTTTCCTAGTTTGATTGATATGAAAAATATTTCGTGGATTGATTTGAGGAGCCAATTTCAATGTAGGCTTAAACTTACCAAACTGTACCAAAGCAACAAACCGTCTGAGTTAGGGGGTCTTGTGCAGATGAAATCGAGAGTTATGAGTACCTTTAATGCATTAATAGCAAATGCATATTTCTGGGTATTGTTAATTTCAGTGTAAGTAGGAATATGACTTATAAATGCAAACAGATTGCAATCCCTCTAAAGAGTACATATATAATTTAAAACAATCGTTCTTTATTATCCTGTCGATAGACACTTTAATGTGTACTTTTTTTCTGAATGGACAAGAATTGAATTTGAAAAAAACACTATTTCATCATTTGTTTAGAATGTTATTTTTACTGCAAATATGCAATTAATGGAATTTGTGTAAATTGTAAGAATACAGTGAGAAATTAGTAAATGAGATATATCTATTCAAGACGTATTGGTTAACTATATCCGCCATGAATGCAGGTCGAGACACTCAAGCTTGACAAGCTTAAGGATCACAAGTGTCCCACACCAGCCTCATCACATCACCTATCAGAGGCACTATGTTCTATGCCACACTTGACTTACTTGAGACTCTATGGAGGGGATTTACGTGAGGAGTTCTACTCTACATGGAAAGCAAAGGCATCATCAATAAAGGTATGTGTGTACTAATGTAACTGCATGGAGACGGTCATTGGAAGACAGAAAGAGCAGTAATGCTTATATGCCATGGTGCACATGTAAATAAGTTGCATTTTCCAAACACTCTTTTTAAAGGCCATTTACTTGGTATATTGGAATTCCCATGAATAATGAAATGAAAGTAGACTACACACGTACTGATTACGTTGCAATTTAAGTGTGTATAAGTTTGACATCTTTTTCGAACAATAAACAATATCCAACCTTTTCCTAGTTTGATTGATATGAAAAATATTTCGTGGATTGTTTTGAGGAACCAATTTCAATGTAGGCTTGAACTTACCAAACTGTACCAAAGCAACAAACCTCCTGAGTTATGGGGTCTTGTGCAGATGAAATCGAGAGTTATGAGTACCTTTAATGAATTAATAGCAAATGCATATTTCTGGGTATTGTTAATTTCAGTGTAAGCAGGATTATGACTTATAAATGCAAACAGAATGCAATCCCTCTAAAGAATACAAATACAATTTTAAACAATCGCTCTTAGTATTTAGGGCGTCTTGTGCATATAAAATCGAGAGTTATGAGAACCTTTAATGCATTAAGAGCAAATGCATATTTCTGGGTATTGTTAATTTCAGTGTAAGTAGGAATAAGACTTATAAATGCAAACAGATTGCAATCCCTCTAAAGAGTACATATATATTTTAAAACAATCGTTCTTTATTATCCTGTCGATAGACACTTTAATGTGTACTTTTTTTCTGAATAGACAAGAATTGAATTTGAAAAAAAAACACTATTTCATCATTTGTTTAGAATGTTATCTTGAATGCAAATATGCAATCAATGGAATTTGTGTAAAATGTAAGAATACAGTGAGAAATTAGTAAATGAGATATATCTATTCAAGACGTACTGGTTAACTATATTCACCATGAATGCAGGTCCAGACTCTCGACCTGACTAATCACCAATGTCGCACACCAGCGTCGTCACATCACCTATCAGAGGCACTGTGTTCTATGCCACACTTGACTTACTTGAGACTCTATGGAGGGGATTTACGTGAGGAGTTCTACTCTACATGGAAAGCAAACGCATCATCCATCAAGGTATGTGTGTACTAATGTAACTGCATGGAGACGGTCATTGGTAGACAGAAGGAACAGTAATGGTTATATACCATGGTGCACATGTAAATATGTTGCATTTTACAAACACTCTTTTTTAAAGGCCATTTATTTTGTATATTGGAATAGCCATGAATAATGAAATGAAAGCAAACTACGCATGTACTGATTACGTTGAAATTTAAGTGTGTCTTAGTTTGACATTTTTGTCGAACAATAAACAATATCCAACCTTTCCCTAGTTTGATTGATATGAAAAATATTTCTTGGATTGTTTTAAGGAGCCAATTTCAATGTAGGCTTGAACTTACCAAACTGTACCATAGCAACAAACCTCCTGATATAGGGGTCATGCGCTCATTAAATCGAGAGTTATGAGTACCTTTAATGCATTAATAGCAAATGCATATTTCTGGGTATTATTAATTTCAGTGTAAGTAGGAATATGACTTATGAATGCAAACAGATTGCAATCCCTCTTAAGAATACATATAGAATTTAAAACAATCACTCTTAGTATTTAGGGCGTCTTGTGTACATAAAATCGAGAGTTATAAGAACCTTTAATGCATTCATAGCAAACGCATATTTTGGGGTACTATTAACTTCATTGTAAGTAGGAATATGACTTATAAATGCAAACAGATTGCAATCCCTCCAAAAAATATATATAGAATTTAAAACAATCACTCTTAGTTTTTAGGGCGTCTTGTGCATATAAAATCGAGAGTTATGAGAACCTTTAATGCATTAAGAGCAAATGCATATTTCTGGGTATTGTTAATTTCAGTGTAAGTAGGAATAAGACTTATAAATGCAAACAGATTGCAATCCCTCTAAAGAGTACATATATATTTTAAAACAATCGTTCTTTATTATCCTGTCGATAGACACTTTAATGTGTACTTTTTTTCTGAATAGACAAGAATTGAATTTGAAAAAAAACACTATTTCATCATTTGTTTAGAATGTTATCTTGAATGCAAGTATGTAATTATTGGAATTTGTGTAAATTGTAAGAATACAGTGAGAAGTTAGTAAATAAGATATATCTATTCAAGACGTACTGGTTAACTATATTCACCATAAATGCAGCTCCAGACTCTCAACCTGACTAATCACCAGTGTCGCACACCAGCATCGTCACATCACCTATCAGAGGCACTGTGTTCTATGCCACACTTGACTTACTTGAGACTCTATGGAGGGGATTTACGTGAGGAGTTCTACTCTACATGGAAAGCAAACGCATCATCCATCAAGGTATGTGTGTACTAATGTAACTGCATGGAGACGGTCATTGGTAGACAGAAGGAACAGTAATGGTTATATACCATGGTGCACATGTAAATATGTTGCATTTTACAAACACTCTTTTTTAAAGGCCATTTATTTTGTATATTGGAATAGCCATGAATAATGAAATGAAAGCAAACTACGCATGTACTGATTACGTTGAAATTTAAGTGTGTCTTAGTTTGACATTTTTGTCGAACAATAAACAATATCCAACCTTTCCCTAGTTTGATTGATATGAAAAATATTTCTTGGATTGTTTTAAGGAGCCAATTTCAATGTAGGCTTGAACTTACCAAACTGTACCATAGCAACAAACCTCCTGATATAGGGGTCTTGCGCTCATTAAATCGAGAGTTATGAGTACCTTTAATGCATTAATAGCAAATGCATATTTCTGGGTATTATTAATTTCAGTGTAAGTAGGAATATGACTTATGAATGCAAACAGATTGCAATCCCTCTTAAGAATACATATAGAATTTAAAACAATCACTCTTAGTATTTAGGGCGTCTTGTGTACATAAAATCGAGAGTTATAAGAACCTTTAATGCATTCATAGCAAACGCATATTTTGGGGTACTATTAACTTCATTGTAAGTAGGAATATGACTTATAAATGCAAACAGATTGCAATCCCTCCAAAAAATATATATAGAATTTAAAACAATTACTCATAGTATTTAGGGCGTCTTGTGTACATAAAATCAAGAGTTATAAGAACCTTTAATGCATTAATAGCAAATGCATATTTCTGGGTATTGTTAATTTCAGTGTAAGTAGGAATATGGCTTAAAAATGCAAACAGATTAAAATCCCTCTAAAGAGTACATATATGATTTAAAACAACCGTTCTTTATTATCCTGTCGATAGACACTTTAATGTGTTCTTTTTTTCTGAAAAGACAAGAATTGAATTTGAAAATAAAAACTATTTCATCATTTGTTTAGAATGTTATCTTGAATGCAAGTATGTAATCATTGGAATTTGTGTAAATTGTAAGAATACAGTGAGAAATTAGTAAATAAGATATATCTATTCAAGACGTACTGGTTAACTATATTCACCATAAATGCAGGTCCAGACTCTCAACCTGACTAATCACCAGTGTCGCACACCAGCATCGTCACATCACCTATCAGAGGCACTGTGTTCTATGCCACACTTGACTGACTTGACACTCGATGGAGGGGATTTACGTGAGGAGTTCTACTCTACATGGAAAGCTAACGCATCATCCATAAAGGTATGTGTGTACTTATGTAACTGCATGGAGACGGTCATTGGTAGACAGAAAGATCAGTAATGGTTATATGCCATGTTAACCTGTATAGAAGTTGCATTTTCCAAACAATCTTTTTTTAAAGGCCATTAACTTGTTATATTGGAATAGCCATGAATAATGAAATGAAAGCAGACTACACATGTACTGATTACTTTGAAATTTAAGTGTGTATGAATTTGACATTTTTTTTACCAATAAACAATATCCAATTTTCTCCTAGTTTGGTTGACATAAAAAACATTTCATAGAGTGTTTTAAAGAACCACTTTTAATGTAGGCTTGAACTTACCAAACTGTACCATAGCAACAAACCTCCTGATTTAGGGCGTCTTTTGCAGATGAAATCGAGAGTTATGAGTATCTTTAATGCATTAAGAGCAAATGCATATTTCTGGGTATTATTCATTTCAGTGTTAGTAGGAATATGACTTGTAAATACAAACAGGTTGCAACCCTCTAAAGAATACATAAAGAATCAAAAGAAATAACTCTTAGTAAATTATCCTCTTGAGGGTCACTTTAATGTTCTTTTTTTTCTTCTGAATAGACGAGAATTGAATTTGAAAATAAAAATCATTTCATCATTTGTTTAGAATGTTATCTTGAAAGCAAGTATGTAAATAATGGAATTTGCGGAAATTGTAGGAATACAATGAGAAATTAGTAAATAAAATATATCTATTCATGTCGTGCTGATTAACTATATTCACCATGAATGCAGGTCCAGACTCTCAAGCTGACTAATCACAAGTTTCGCACACCCTCGTCACATCACCTATTAGAGGCACTGTGTTCTATGCCAAACTTGACTAACTTGAGACTCGATGGAGGAGATTTACGTGAGGAGTTTTACTCTACATTGAAAGCAAAGGCATCATCCATAAAGGTATGTATGTATTAATCTAACTGCATGGAGACGGTCATTGGTAGACAAGAAAGAGCAGTTATGGTTAAATGCCATGGTGCAAATGTATATAAGTTGTATATTCCAAACAACCTTTTTTAAAGGCCTTTTACTTGGTATATTGGAATAGCCATGAATAAGGAAATGAAAGGAAACTACGCATGTACTGATTACGTTGAAATTTAAGTGTGTATAATTTTGACATCTTTTTCGAACAATAAACAATATCCAACCTTTCCCTAGTTTGATTGATATGAAAAATATTTCTTGGATTGTTTTGAGGAGCCAATTTCAATGTAGGCTTGAACTTACCAAACTTTACCATACCAACAAACCTCCTTATTTAGGGGGTCTTATGCAGATGAAATCGAGAGTTATGAGTACCTTTAATGCATTAATAGCAAATGCATATTTCTGGGTATTATTAATTTCAGTGTAAGTAGGAATATGACTTATAAATGCAAACAGATGCAATCCCTCTAAAGAATACATATAGAATTTAAAACAATCACTCTTAGTATTTAGGGCGTCTTGTGCACATAAAATCAAGAGTTATAAGAACCGTTAATGCATTAATAGCAAATGCATATTTCTGGGTATTGTAAATTTCAGTGTAAGTAGGAATATGACTTATAAATGCAAACAGATTGCAATCCCTATTAAGAGTACATAAAGAATTTAAAACAATCGTTCTTTATTATCCTGTCGATAGACAATTTAATGTGTTCTTTTTTTCTGAATAGACAAGAATTGAATTTGAAAATAAAAACTATTTCATCTTTTGTTTAGAATGTTATCTTGAATATAAGTATGTAATTATTGGAATTCGTGTAAAATGTAAGGAGACAGTGAGAAATTAGTAAATAAGATATATCTACTCAAGACGTACTGGTTAACTATATTCACCATAAATGCAGGTCCAGACTCTCAACCTGACTAATCACCAGTGTCCCACACCCTCCTCGTCACATCACCTATCTGAGGCACTGTGTTCTATGCCACACTTGACTGACTTGACACTCGATGGAGGGGATTTACGTGAGGAGTTCTACTCTACATGGAAAGCTAACGCATCATCCATAAAGGTATGTGTGTACTTATGTAACTGCATGGAGACGGTCATTGGTAGACAGAAAGATCAGTAATGGTTATATGCCATGGTGACCTGTATAGAAGTTGCATTTTCCAAACAATCTTTTTTTAAAGGCCATTAACTTGTTATATTGGAATAGCCATGAACAATGAAATGAAAGCAGACTACACATGTACTGATTACTTTGAAATTTAAGTGTGTATGAATTTGACATTTTTTTTACCAATAAACAATATCCAATTTTCTTCTAGTTTGGTTGACATCAAAAACATTTCATAGAGTGTTTTAAAGAACCACTTTTAATGTAGGCTTGAACTTACCAAACTGTACCATAGCAACAAACCTCCTGATTTAGGGCGTCTTGTGCATATGAAATCGAGATTTATGAGTACCTTTAATGCATTAAGAGCAAATGCATATTTCTGGGTATTATTTATTTCAGTGTTAGTAGGAATATGACTTGTAAATGCAAACGGGTTGCAACCCTATAAAGAATACATAAAGAATCAAAAGAAATAACTCTTAGTAAATTATCCTTTTGAGGGTCACTTTAATGTTCTTTTTTTTCTTCTGAATAGACGAGAATTGAATTTGAAAATAAAAATCATTTCATCATTTGTTGAGAATGTTATCTTGAAAGCAAGTATGTAAATAATGGAATTTGTGTAAATTGTAAGAATACAATGAGAAATGAGTAAATAAAATATATCTATTAATGTCGTGCTGATTAACTATATTCACCATGAATGCAGGTCCAGACTCTCAAGCTGACTAATCACAAGTTTCGCACACCCTCGTCACATCACCTATTAGAGGCACTGTGTTCTATGTCAAACTTGACTAACTTGAGACTCGATGGAGGAGATTTACGTGAGGAGTTTTACTCTACATTGAAAGCAAAGGCATCATCCATAAAGGTATGTGTGTACTAATCTAACTGCATGGAGACGGTCATTGGTAGACAGAAAGAGCAGTTATGGTTAAATGCCATGGTGCAAATGTATATAATTTGTATATTCCAAACAACCTTTTTTAAAGGCCATTTACTTGGTATATTGGAAAAGCCATGAATAAGGAAATGAAAGCAAACTACGCATGTACTGATTACGTTGAAATTTAAGTGTGTATAAGTTTGACATCTTTTTCGAACAATAAACAATATCCAACCTTTCCCTAGTTTGATTGATATGAAAAATATTTCTTGGATTGTTTTGAGGAGCCAATTTCAATGTAGGTTTGAACTTACCAAACTGTACCATACCAACAAACCTCCTGATTTAGGGAGTCTTATGCAGATGAAATCGAGAGTTATGAGTACCTTTAATGCATTAATAGCAAATGCATATTTCTGGGTATTATTAATTTCAGTGTAAGTAGGAATATGACTTATAAATGCAAACAGATGCAATCCCTCTAAAGAATACATATAGAATTTAAAACAATCACTCTTAGTATTTAGGGCGTCTTGTGCACATAAAATCAAGAGTTATAAGAACCGTTAATGCATTAATAGCAAATGCATATTTCTGGGTATTGTAAATTTCAGTGTAAGTAGGAATATGACTTATAAATGCAAACAGATTGCAATCCCTATTAAGAGTACATAAAGAATTTAAAACAATCGTTCTTTATTATCCTGTCGATAGACAATTTAATGTGTTCTTTTTTTCTGAATAGACAAGAATTGAATTTGAAAATAAAAACTATTTCATCTTTTGTTTAGAATGTTATCTTGAATATAAGTATGTAATTATTGGAATTCGTGTAAAATGTAAGGAGACAGTGAGAAATTAGTAAATAAGATATATCTACTCAAGACGTACTGGTTAACTATATTCACCATAAATGCAGGTCCAGACTCTCAACCTGACTAATCACCAGTGTCCCACACCCTCCTCGTCACATCACCTATCTGAGGCACTGTGTTCTATGCCACACTTGACTGACTTGACACTCGATGGAGGGGATTTACGTGAGGAGTTCTACTCTACATGGAAAGCTAACGCATCATCCATAAAGGTATGTGTGTACTTATGTAACTGCATGGAGACGGTCATTGGTAGACAGAAAGATCAGTAATGGTTATATGCCATGGTGACCTGTATAGAAGTTGCATTTTCCAAACAATCTTTTTTTAAAGGCCATTAACTTGTTATATTGGAATAGCCATGAACAATGAAATGAAAGCAGACTACACATGTACTGATTACTTTGAAATTTAAGTGTGTATGAATTTGACATTTTTTTTACCAATAAACAATATCCAATTTTCTCCTAGTTTGGTTGACATCAAAAACATTTCATAGAGTGTTTTAAAGAACCACTTTTAATGTAGGCTTGAACTTACCAAACTGTACCATAGCAACAAACCTCCTGATTTAGGGCGTCTTGTGCATATGAAATCGAGATTTATGAGTACCTTTAATGCATTAAGAGCAAATGCATATTTCTGGGTATTATTTATTTCAGTGTTAGTAGGAATATGACTTGTAAATGCAAACGGGTTGCAACCCTATAAAGAATACATAAAGAATCAAAAGAAATAACTCTTAGTAAATTATCCTTTTGAGGGTCACTTTAATGTTCTTTTTTTTCTTCTGAATAGACGAGAATTGAATTTGAAAATAAAAATCATTTCATCATTTGTTGAGAATGTTATCTTGAAAGCAAGTATGTAAATAATGGAATTTGTGTAAATTGTAAGAATACAATGAGAAATGAGTAAATAAAATATATCTATTAATGTCGTGCTGATTAACTATATTCACCATGAATGCAGGTCCAGACTCTCAAGCTGACTAATCACAAGTTTCGCACACCCTCGTCACATCACCTATTAGAGGCACTGTGTTCTATGTCAAACTTGACTAACTTGAGACTCGATGGAGGAGATTTACGTGAGGAGTTTTACTCTACATTGAAAGCAAAGGCATCATCCATAAAGGTATGTGTGTACTAATCTAACTGCATGGAGACGGTCATTGGTAGACAGAAAGAGCAGTTATGGTTAAATGCCATGGTGCAAATGTATATAATTTGTATATTCCAAACAACCTTTTTTAAAGGCCATTTACTTGGTATATTGGAAAAGCCATGAATAAGGAAATGAAAGCAAACTACGCATGTACTGATTACGTTGAAATTTAAGTGTGTATAAGTTTGACATCTTTTTCGAACAATAAACAATATCCAACCTTTCCCTAGTTTGATTGATATGAAAAATATTTCTTGGATTGTTTTGAGGAGCCAATTTCAATGTAGGTTTGAACTTACCAAACTGTACCATACCAACAAACCTCCTGATTTAGGGAGTCTTATGCAGATGAAATCGAGAGTTATGAGTACCTTTAATGCATTAATAGCAAATGCATATTTCTGGGTATTATTAATTTCAGTGTAAGTAGGAATATGACTTATAAATGCAAACAGATTGCAATCCCTCTAAAGAATACATATCGAATTTAAAACAATCACTCTTAGTATTTAGGGCGTCTTGTGCACATAAAATCAAGAGTTATAAGAACCGTTAATGCATTAATAGCAAATGCATATTTCTGGGTATTGTAAATTTCAGTGTAAGTAGGAATATGACTTATAAATGCAAAAAGATTGCAATCCCTATGAAGAATACATATAGAATTTAAAACAATCGTTCTTTATCATCCTGTCGATAGACAATTTAATGTGTTCTTTTTTCTGAATAGACAAGAATTGAATTTGAAAATAAAAACTATTTCATCTTTTGTTTAGAATGTTATCTTGAATGCAAGTATGTAATTATTGGAATTTGTGTAAAATGTAAGAAGACAGTGAGAAATTAGTAAATAAGATATATCTATTCAAGACGTACTGGTTAACTATATTCACCATAAATGCAGGTCCAGACTCTCAACCTGACTAATCACCAGTGTCGCACACCAGCGTCGTCACATCACCTATCAGAGGCACTGTGTTCTATGCCACACTTGACTGACTTGACACTTGATGGAGGGGATTTACGTGAGGAGTTCTACTCTACATGGAAAGCAAACGCATCATCCATAAAGGTATGTGTTGACTAATGTAACTGCATGGTGACGGTCATTGGAAGACAGAAAGATCAGTAATAGTTATATACCATGGTGCACATGTATATAAGTTGCATTTTCCAAACACTCTTTTTCAAGGCCATTTACTTGGTATATTGGAATAGCCATGAATAATGAAATGAAAGCAAACTACGCATGTACTGATTACATTGAAATTTAAGTGTGTATAAGTTTGATATTTTTTCGACCATTAAACAATATCCAACCTCTCCCTAGTTTGATTGATATGAACAATATTCTTGGATTGTTTTGAGGAGCCAATTTTAATGAAGGCTTGAACTTACAAAACTGTACCATAGCAACAAACCTCCTGATTTGGGGGGTCTTGTGCAGATGAAATTGAGAGTTATGAGTACCTTTAATGCATTAATAGCATTAATAGCATTAATAGCATTAATAGCATTAATAGCATTTGGGGCCAGTCACCACGAAATGAGTCCAGTGTCGCATTAGGCTCAATCGTAGTAATAGCGATGTATAGTGTGTATGTACTGAAAATTGACCCACCTACCACATTTAAGATTTTTCCAAAAATCGACTTATTAATGTCTCGTAGTTTATGTCCCCAGAGCTTAGGTCACGGAAATATCTCCTTCTAACATTTTTTGGCAAATAATATAGGCTATGTTACGCATCATTAACTTTACACCTAATTATCTAAAAACTGGGTAATCCCATTGTTTATAAAGTCCAATTAGGTTTTTGTTCATATTTCTGGATATAATTTATCAATTTTAATGTGTGACCCCTTAATTTAAAGCTTACTTAATGTAGTTTAATATAATACTTAAAAACAGGAATAAAATTTTTGACCAACTGGACTCATTTCGTGGTGACAAGCCCCATTTAATGCATTAATAGCATTAATTAATGCATTAATAGCAAATGCATATTTCTGGGTATTATTAATTTCAGTGTAAGTAGGAATATGACTTATAAATGCAAACAGATTGCAATCCCTCTAAAGAATACATATAGAATTTAAAACAATCGTTCTTTATTATCCTGTCGATAGACAATTTAATATGTTCCTTTTTTTCTGAATAGACAAGAATTGAATTTGAAAATAAGAACTATTTCATCATTTGTTTAGAATGTTATCTTGAATGGAAGTATGTAATTAATGGAATTTGTGTAAAATGTAAGAAGACAGTGAGAAATTGGTAAATAAGATATATCTAGTCAAGACGTACTGGTTAACTATATTCACCATGAATGCAGGTCCAGACTCTCAAGCTGACTAATCACAAGTTTCGCACACCCTCGTCACATCACCTATTAGAGGCACTGTGTTCTATGCCAATCTTGACTAACTTGAGACTCGATGGAGGAGATTTACGTGAGGAGTTTTACTCTACATTGAAAGCAAAGGCATCATCCATAAAGGTATGTACTAATCTAACTACATGGAGACGGTCATTGGTAGACAGAAAGAGCAGTTATGGTTAAATGCCATGGTGCAAATGTATATAAGTTGTATATTCCAAACAACCTTTTTTTAAAGGCCATTTACTTGGTATATTGGAATAGCCATGAATAAGGAAATGAAAGCAGACTACACATGTACTGATTACTTTGAAATTTAAGTGCGTATAAGTTTGACATCTTTTTCGAACAATAAACAATATCCAACCTTTCCCTAGTTTGATTGATATGAAAAATATTTCTTGGGTTGTTTTGAGGAGCCAATTTCAATGTAGGCTTGAACTTACCAAACTGTACCATACCAACAAACCTCCTGATTTAGGGGGTCTTATGCAGATGAAATCGAGAGTTATGAGTACCTTTAATGCATTAATAGCAAATGCATATTTCTGGGTATTATTAATTTCAGTGTAAGTAGGAATATGACTTATAAATGCAAACAGATTGCAATCCCTCTAAAGAATACATATAGAATTTAAAACAATCACTCTTAGTATTTAGGGCGTCTTGTGCACATAAAATCGAGAGTTATAAGAACCTTTAATGCATTAATAGCAAATGCATATTTCTGGGTATTGTAAATTTCATTGTAAGTAGGAATATGACTTATAAATGCAAACAGATTGCAATCCCTATAAAGATTACATATAGAATTTAAAACAATCGTTCTTTATTATCCTGTCGATAGACAATTTAATGTGTTCTTTTTTCTGAATAGACAAGAATTGAATTTGAAAATAAGAACTATTTCATCATTTGTTTAGAATGTTATCTTGAATGCAAGTATGTAATTATTGGAATTTGTGTAAAATGTAAAAAGACAGTGAGAAATTAGTAAATAAGATATATCTATTCAAGACGTACTGGTTAACTATATTCACCATAAATGCAGGTCCAGACTCTCAACCTGACTAATCACCAGTGTCGCACACCAGCATCGTCACATCACATATCAGAGGCACTGTGTTCTATGCCACACTTGACTGACTTGACACTCGATGGAGGGGATTTACGTGAGGAGTTCTACTCTACATGGAAAGCAAACGCATCATCCATAAAGGTATGTGTGTCATAATGTAACTGCATGGAGACGGTCATTGGTAGACAGAAAGATCAGTAATGGTTATATGCCATGGTGCACATGTACATAAGTTGCATTTTCCAAACAATCTTTTTTTAAAGGCCATTAACTTGTTATATTGGAATAGCCATGAATAATGAAATGAAAGCAGACTACACATGTACTGATTACTTTGAAATTTAAGTGTGTATGAATTTGACATTTTTTTTACCAATAAACAAAATCCAATTTTGTCCTAGTTTGGTTGACATCAAAAACATTTCATAGAGTGTTTTAAAGAACCAATTTTAATGTAGGCTTGAACTTACCAAACTGTACCATAGCAACAAACCTCTTGATTTAGGGCGTCTTGTGCATATGAAATCGAGAGTTATGAGTACCTTTAATGCATTAAGAGCAAATGCATATTTCTGGGTATTATTTATTTCAGTGTTAGTAGGAATATGACTTGTAAATGCAAACAGGTTGCAACCCTCTAAAGAATACATAAAGAATCAAAAGAAATAACTCTTAGTAAATTATCCTCTTGAGGGTCACTTTAATGTTCTTCTTTTTCTTCTGAATAGACGAGAATTGAATTTGGAAATAAAAATCATTTCATCATTTGTTTAGACTGTTATCTTGAAAGCAAGTGTGTAATAATGGAATTTGTGTAAACTGTAACAATACAGTGAGAAATTATTAAATAAAATATATCTATTCATGTCGTGCTGATTAACTATATTCACCATGAATGCAGGTCCAGACTCTCAAGCTGACTAATCACAAGTTTCGCACACCCTCGTCACATCACCTATTAGAAGCACTGTGTTCTATGACAAACTTGACTAACTTGAGACTCGATGGAGGAGATTTACGTGAGGAGTTTTACTCTACATTGAAAGCAAAGGCATCATCCATAAAGGTATGTATGTACAAATCTAACTGCATGGAGACGGTCATTGGTAGACAGAAAGAGCAGTTATGGTTAAATGCCATGGTGCAAATGTATATAAGTTGTATATTCCAAACAACTTTTTTAAAGGCCATTATTTACTTGGTATATTGGAATAGCCATGAATAAGGAAATGAAAGCAAACTACGCATGTACTGATTACGTTGAAATGTAAGTGTGTATAAGTTTGACATCTTTTTCGAACAATAACCAATATCCAACCTTTCCCTAGTTTGATTGATATGAAAAATATTTCTTGGATTGTTTTGAGGAGCCAATTTCAATGTAGGCTTGAACTTACCAAACTGTACCATACCAACAAACCTCCTGATTTAGGGGGTCTTATGCAGATGAAATCGAGAGTTATGAGTACCTTTAATGCATTAATAGCAAATGCATATTTCTGGGTATTGTAAATTTCAGTGTAAGTAGGAATATGACTTATAAATGCAGAAAGATTGCAATCCCTATGAAGAATACATATAGAATTTAAAACAATCGTTCTTTATTATCCTGTCGATAGACAATTTAATGTGTTCTTTTTTCTGAATAGACAAGAATTGAATTTGAAAATAAAAACTATTTCATCTTTTGTTTAGAATGTTATCTTGAATGCAAGTATGTAATTATTGGAATTTGTGTAAAATGTAAGAAGACAGTGAGAAATTAGTAAATAAGATATATCTATTCAAGACGTACTGGTTAACTATATTCACCATAAATGCAGGTCCAGACTCTCAACCTGACTAATCACCAGTGTCGTACACCAGCATCGTCACAGCACCTATCAGAGGCACTGTGTTCTATGCCACACTTGACTGACTTGACACTCGATGGAGGGGATTTACGTGAGGAGTTCTACTCTACATGGAAAGCAAACGCACCATCCATAAAGGTATGTGTGTCATAATGTAACTGCATGGAGACGGTCATTGGTAGACAGAAAGATCAGTAATGGTTATATGCCATGGTGACATGTACGTAAGTTGCATTTTCCAAACAATCTTTTTTTAAAGGCCATTAACTTGTTATATTGGAATAGCCATGAATAATGAAATGAAAGCAGACTACACATGTACTGATTACTTTGAAATTTACGTGTGTATGAATTTGACATTTTTTACCAATAAACAAAATCCAATTTTGTCCTAGTTTGGTTGACATAAAAAACATTTTATAGATCCCGCTGGTTCCAAGATTTTTTCTGACTTGTGTTTTTCAATACAAGTCGATCAATCGACCTTATTGATACACATCGATCAATCGATCTTATTTACTGGGTGGAAGCCACAAATATATTTAATAATTGAAATTTCTCCCAGGAAGCATTACATTTATAAAAATTTCATAGAGTGTTTTAAAGAACCCCTTTTAATGTAGGCTTGAACTTACCAAACTGTACCATAGCAACAAACCTCCTGATTTAGGGCGTCTTGTGCATATGAAATCGAGAGTTATGAGTACCTTTAATGCATTAGGAGCAAATGCATATTTCTGGGTATTATTTATTTCAGTGTTAGTAGGAATATGACTTGTAAATGCAAACAGGTTGCAACCCTCTAAAGAATACATAAAGAATCAAAAGAAATAACTCTTAGTAAATTATCCTCTTGAGGGTCACTTTAATGTTCTTTCTTTTCTTCTGAATAGACGAGAATTGAATTTGGAAATAAAAATCATTTCATCATTTGTTTAGACTGTTATCTTGAAAGCAAGTGTGTAATAATGGAATTTGTGTAAACTGTAAGAATGCAGTGAGAAATTAGTAAATAAAATATATCTATTCATGTCGTGCTGATTAACTATATTCACCATGAATGCAGGTCCAGACTCTCAAGCTGACTAATCACAAGTTTCGCACACCCTCGTCACATCACCTATTAGAAGCACTGTGTTCTATGCCAAACTTGACTAACTTGAGACTCGATGGAGGAGATTTACGTGAGGAGTTTTACTCTACATTGAAAGCAAAGGCATCATCCATAAAGGTATGTATGTACTAATCTAACTGCATGGAGACGGTCATTGGTAGACAGAAAGAGCAGTTATGGTTAAATGCCATGGTGCAAATGTATATAAGTTGTATATTCCAAACAACCTTTTTTAAAGGCCATTTACTTGGTATATTGGAATAGCCATGAATAAGGAAATGAAAGCAAACTACGCATGTACTGATTACGTTGAAATTTAAGTGTGTATAAGTTTGACATCTTTTTCGAACAATAAACAATATCCAACCTTTCCCTAGTTTGATTGATATGAAAAATATTTCTTGGATTGTTTTGAGGAGCCAATTCAATGTAGGCTTGAACTTACCAAACTGTACCATACCAACAAACCTCCTGATTTAGGGGGTCTTATGCAGACGAAATCGAGAGTTAACTCATAGCCTGCCATGAGGCTGCGTGCACGCTATTGTTACGCTGCTTCTTGCATGCTAGCAAACATTCGTAATAGCAGTTATTGTTCGTGCCCATTGGACTGTGCATAGTGTTTTGCACGCGCTATTGTTAGTACCATCGCGTTAATCCGATTATCTCGTTATAAATCTGGCACTGGGGGATTAGCCCTGTGGCAGGATAAGAGTTAAGAATACCTTTAATGCATTAATAGCAAATGCATATTTCTGGGTAATATTAATTTCATTAATAGTAGGAATATGACTTATAAATGCAAACAGATTGCAAGCCCTATACAGATCACATATAGAATTTTCGTTAAATAACTCTTTCTAAATCATCCTCTCCATAGAAACTTCAGTGTGTTCTTTTTCTGAATAGACAATAATTGAATTTGAAAATGAAATCTAATTAATAATTTTTTGAGAATGTTATCTTGAATACAATTATGTAATTAATGGAATTTGTGTGAAATGTAAGAATACAGTCAGAAGTTCGAAAATAAAACATATGCATGTATAGACATGCTGCTTAACTATATTCACAAACACTGCAGATCCGGACTCTCACGCTTAATCATGTCCAGTGTCCCACACCAGCCTCATCACGTCACCTTGCAGAAGCACTCTGCTCTATGCCAAAGCTGACTAATCTGAAACTTGAAAGGGATCTCACTCAGGAGTTCTACTCTACATTGAAAGCAAAGGCATCATCCATTGAGGTATGTGTGTACTAATGTTAATGTCATGGAGAGTCATTTATAGACAGAAAGAGCAGTAATGGTTATGGTGCACATGTATATATATTTTTTTCTCTTCCAAACACCCTTTTTAAAAGGTCATTCACTTGGTATATTTGAATAGTCGTGAAATTAAAATGAAAGCAAACGACACATGTATTAATTCAGTTGAACCTCAAGTGCTTATAAGTTGTTGACATTATTTATGTCCAATAAACAATATCTAACCTTTGCCTAGTTTGATTTATATGAGAAATGTGTCATATAGCTTTTTAAGAGCCAATTTTAATGAAGGCTTGAATTTACCAAACTGTACCATAGCAATAGACCTCCTTACTTCGGGGTGTTGTCCACATGAAATCCAGTTAAGAATGCCTTTAATATGTTAATAGCAAATGTATATTTCTGGGTATGATTAATAATCAATGTTAGTAGGAGTATGACTTATCAATGCAAACAGGTTGGAAGCCCTTTAAAGAATACATATAGAAGTTTGTTTAAATCACTCTTACTAAATCATCCTCTCCAGAGAAACTTTAATGTGTTCACTTTCTCAATTCAAATTTCTCTATTCACTAAATATTGTTGAGAATTTCATTATGAATGCAACTATGTAATTAATAGAATTTGTGTTAAATTTAAGAAGACAATGATAAAGTATCAAATATAAAGATATATGCGTGTATAGATGAGCTGCTTAAGTAACCATTTAGTATTTAACTACTACAAGTATATCATTCCACGTTTGTTGTAAATAATATTTATCCAAGTAGAAAGACAATTTAGCCACAATATTGTGATGTAATAATCATGACCCACATTCTTTAAAACAAACTATTAGTTTTACAATCATGTTAAAGAGATGGTTCATTGAAATGTGGAAAATGGGCAAATTACACACAGATTGCTGAGAACATTAACAAAATGAGCAAATTACTTTTGAAGCCCTCACTGTTGTGAGGAATAAATTAAATGCAATTTTGTTACCCTTTCCTGAACCCACTCACAAAGTGAATTGACGGCGTTATTTTACATGCGAAATGATGCCGTCACAATATGAATAACCTACATCACACATTCGGGACAATGTTGGATACCCATTGCAATTTTCAGATATGGGTTAACGTTTGTATATTTACCGCCAGTGGTGATATTTCCTCTATTTTTGGCATTTTTAATGAGATACACTGAATAAATGATACTTTCTACAAATTTTTAGTTTGATTTTTATATTTTTTTCCGTCATATTTGAGCATAAAAATCGGAAAACTAATCACATATTCTGAGGGCACTTCAGCGTCTTGGAAGGCAAAGGACATTTTGCATGCTGACCTAACGACTCTTTTGGAGTAAAGTAGGCGAACATTTACATAGAATTGTCCAGATATTCATTACACAAACGTGTGATTAGGCTGATTAATTTACACTTGTGATAATTTGTAGGACCTGATAAACAGAGAGAAACAGATCAGTCCGGTTCGCGATTCACGGCTAGCTTGAGCGCCGGGCTACGGGCTAGGCTGGCTAGCAAGCTGCGCTAGATGTGATGCACTCATACTACGTACATGCGATATTGCACACACAGAGTACGCACGCACAGCTACTAGCTACGAGAAACTTGAACGCTACATACATCGACCAAAACACCTCCCTGCATCGACGATATAATATTCACTCGCTTTTTGGAAGTTATATACCATTTATCTAGACTAAAGTCAGATTAAGAACCAAAACCATGCCATGGAGGAGCCTTCTTCTATCTCCTCTAAACTCAAATCAAGTATTTTTTCGTCCATATCCATATTTCCAGGGGATTTTGATGAAGGTAAACAGCGTTAGGTATAAATGGGTACGGTAATCGAGAGTCGATGCAATACATGTGAATAGCACGCAAACTGCATCTCGCACTGTCGTCAATCATTTCAGCTGAGCGGCCCGCTGTTCATATTGTGACGTCACTTCAAAAATCAGCTGACTTAGGATGTGTTGAGTGGGTTGATTTTTCGTCAAGTTCAATAAACTTTTATAAATTTCGCTCGAATGTGCAAGTTACACAAATGTAATGATTTTACTCAGTGTAATTTTTTGATTGCAATGATACCAAATTCAGTCAAGTGTGAAATCAATAAACCATCTCTTTAATACAAATTTATGCCGGAGAAACTAAATGTCACAAAATTAAGCATAATGCACTTATTCCTAGTGACATTTTTGTCTCCCCTGCATAGCAAAAAGCAATACATAGGCGCCGCTTTTTCTGTGGCGACGGCGGCGGCGTCAACATCAAAAACTTAACCCAAGGTTAAGTTTTTTTAATATAATTTTGAAAGTATAAGTACTTATTCAATGAAACTTAGACTAAAAGGTTATCAAGTATCCCTGATTATGTGAATAGAGTTTCAAGTCACAAAGTCAAGGTCGAAGGTCATTTCAGGTCAACAAACTTAGACTATGTTGTGGCATCATCATCAAAAACTTAAAGCTAAAGACCAGTTATGGTCATGCGATTGCATTGTGAAAGAAACGTTATGGAATCGATCAGAAAAGGTTGATCATCTAGCATATAAGTATTGGTGTGTACTGCAAGGTTCTGGAATCATCAAAATGATAAGAAATTTGGCCCAGTCTTCGTAAAGTTGCAAGCACTGTACACAGAAAGATGTATATGGGACTACACACACGTGCGCGACACGTGTGTTATATCTCTCACACACCAACAGATAAACTAATTTAACAAATATATCAATTAGTAGGCGGTTTCCCAGCAAAAATGTTATCATCATGTATCAGTCAAAACATATTCTTTCACATGATTGGTAATAAGAGCTTCCATATATTTAATAAAAGAAAATATTTAATAAAATATATGCATGTATAGATGAGCTGCTTAACTATAATTAAAAACTCTGCAGATCCAGATTCTCAAGCTTGATCATATCGAGTGTCCCACACCAGCCTCATCACATCACCTTGCAGAAGCAGTGTGTTCTATGCCAAATCTGACTTACCTGACACTCTATGCAGGGGATTTCAATGAGGATTTCTACTCTACATTGACAGCAAAGGCATCATCCATACAGGTATATGTGTACTTATGTCATAGAGAGGGTCATTGAAAGAAAGAAACATCAGTAATGATCATATGGGGCACATGAACATCTTTTTTTTCTTCTTCAAACATCCTTTTTTTAAAGGCCGTTCACTTGGTATATATTTGAACAGTCACCAAACATGGAATAAAAGCAAATTACACATGTACTGAGATTGACCGTTTGTTTTTACTTTTGATCAATAATCAATATCCAACGTTTACCAAGTTTGATAAGAAAAACAAGTCATAAAGTTTTTTTAGTGCTTAATATTTTAATGAGCACTGAATTTACCAAGCTGAACCATAGCAACAAACCTCCTGACTTTAGGGTCTTGTACTCATGAAATAGAGATTATGAATACCTTTAATACATCAATAGCAAATACATATTTCTGGGTATTATTAATTTCAGTGTTAGTAGGAGTAGGACTTATCAATGCAAACAGGTTGCAAGCCTTATAAAGAAAACATTAAGATTTTTTTTAAATCACTCTTACGAAATCATCCTCTCCATAGAAAATTTAGTGTGTTCTGTTTCTCAATAGAGAAGAATTAAATTTGAAAATTAAATCTATTCTATAATTTATCCCGAGAATGTTGTTATGAATACAACTATGTAATTAATAAAATTTATGTTAAATTTAAGAAGACGATGAGAAAATATGTAATAAAATATATGCATGTATAAATGGACTGCTTAACTATATTTACGAACAATGCAGGTCCAGAATCTCACACTTCATTATCACCAGTATCCCACACCAGCCTCATCACATTACCTTGTGGAGGCACTGTGTTCTATGCCAAACCTGACTCATCTGAAACTCTTTGGAGGGGATCTCAAAGAGGAGCTCTGCTATGCTTTGAAAGCAAAGGCATCATCCATGCAGGTATGTGTGTCATAATGTAAATGTCATGGAGAGGATCATTGATAGATAGTAAGAGTAGTATGGTTATATGGTGCACATGTACATAGGATTTTTTTTCTTCAAACACCCTTTTTTAAAGGCCATTCACTTAATATATTGGAGCAGTCATGAAACATGGAATAAAAGAAAATTACACATGAAATGATTCAGATGAAATCAAGTGTGTTTATTAAAGATTGACCTTTTTATGATCAATAATAAATATCCAACCTTTCAAAGTTTGATTGATATGAAAAATATTTCACATTAATAGCAAGTGTTTATTTATGGGTATTATTAATGTCAGTGTTAGTAGGAGTAGGACTTATCAATGCAAACAGGTCGCAAGCCCAATGAACAATACATACAAAATACAAAATAACACTATAACAAAAAATCATCCTTTCCATATAAACTTTAGTGCACGGGTGGCCAACCCGCGGCCCGCGAGCTTTTCTGGTGCGGCCCGCGGAGCATTAAAGAAGTGATAATAAAAAAAGCTCATAAATGAAATGTGGCCCGCATAGCAGCGATGAAATAGGGTAAAACATTTACAAACAGCTATCTCTATTTCCATAATTTGTTCCCATCATTCACAACATATTGAATCGTTACGTGGTTGATACAAAACACCAAGAATTTCCTCTCATTACATTACATTAACGACATTAACACCCGGGGGGTATTCACATAGGGTGTACCGGTCTTATGGGCTACTTTGTCACAAAAAATCCCTAAACATGGGTCCCACTTCTAACAAAAATACCATTAAAAATGGGTCCGTTTCTTCAAAATTTTCGGGCGTTTGCCTTTTTTAGAGAAAAATGACCCCTAATAATGGGTAGGGGTTTCGAGGCTTGAGCGGCACACCCCCGCCCAAGCCAAACCTGAGTATCCCCCCGGGCATTAACATCACTCGCCGTGTTAATTTCATTTAGTACATATACAAATTAATGTTGTGAATCAAGAAATATGTTTGAAATGCCATACTTGTCTTGAAACTTGCAGCCCTTTTCTCTCGCCGTTTTTGTTTGCAAAATTGCAGATGTGTACACGTATTGCATGAGTGTTTTTTTTTTTTTTTTTAGGGGGGGGGGGGAAGAAGACTACCTATGGCCCGCCAAGTTATGCCAATCGTAAGCTGTGGCCCGCGAACTTTAAAAGGTTGGCCATCCGTGCTTTAGTGGGTTCTTTTCTCAATAGAGAAGAATTTAATTTGAAAATAAAATCTATTCCCTCATTTTTCTCAAGAATGTTATTATGAATACAACTATGTAATTAATAAAATTTGTGTTAGATTTAAGAAGGCGAGATAATTTTCAATAAAATATATGCATGTATAAATGAGCTGCTTAACTATTTTCACAAACAATGCAGGTCCAGAATCTCCATCTTGAACACATCGAGTGTCCCACTCCAGCCTCATCACAAAACCTTGCAGAGGCACTGTGTTCTATGCCAAACCTGACTCACCTGAAACTATACGATGTGGATCTCAATAAGGAGCTGTGCTATGCTTTGAAAGCAAAGGCATCATCCATACAGGTATGTGTGTCCTAATTTAAATGCCATGGAGAGGGTCATTGGTAGACAGAAAGAGCAGTAATAGTTAGATGGTGCACATGTACATATGATTCTTTTTTTCAAACACCTTTTTTTAAAGGCCATGCACTTGATATATTGGAACAGTCATCAAACATGGAATAAAAGCAAACTACACATGTACTGAGTCAGATGAATTCAAGTGTGTTCTAGATTGAGGTTTGTTTGATAAATAATCAATGTCCAACCTTTTCCTAGTTTGATTGATAAGCAAAATATGTCATATAGTTTTTTTGAGAGAGCCAATTTTTTATAAAGGCTTGAATTTTCCAAACTGCACCATAGCAACAAACATCCTGACTTAGGATTCTTGTGCACATTAAATCCAGAGTTAGGAATACATTTAATACATTAATAGCAAATGTATATTTATGGGTACTATTACTTTCAGTGTTAGGAGTAGGACTTATCAATGCAAAAAGTTTGCATGCCCTATAAAGCATACATATGGAATTTAAAACATTTCAAAATAACACTATTACACAAATTATCCTTTCCATAGAAAGTTTAGTGTGTTCTTTTCTCAATAGAGAAGATTTGTATTTGAAAATAAAATCTATTAATCATTTTTCTCAAGAATGTTATTATGAATACAACTATGTAATTAATAAAAATTAATTAATAACAATTTGTGTTAGATTTATGAAGACGATGAGAAAATATTTAATAAAATATAGGCATGTATAGATGAGCTGCTTAACTATATATTGACAAACAATGCAGGTCCGGACTCTCCAGATTGAACGCATCCATTGTCCCACACCAGCCTCATCACATCACCTTGCAGAGGCTCTGTGTTCTATGCCAAACCTGACTAACCTGTCACTCTGTGGAGAGGATCTCACTGAGGATCTGTGCTATACTTTGAAAGCAAAGGCATCATCCATACAGGTATGTGTCATAATGTAACAGTCTTGTAGAGGGTCATTGATAGACAGACAGAGCAGTAATAGTTATATGGTGGACATGATTTTTTTGTTAAACACACTTGTTTATAGGCCATTCACTTGGTATATTGGAACAGTCATGAAACATGGAATAAAAGCAAACTACACATGAACTGAGTCAGATGGAATTCAAGTGTGTTCTAGATTTACATTTTTTTGATAAATAATCAATATCTGATCTTTTTAAAAACTTTTATTGATATGAAAAATGTGTCATATATTTTTTTATGAGAGCCAATTTCAATTAAGGCTTGAATTTCCCGACTTAGGATTCTTGTGCACATGAAATCTAGAGTTATGAATAACCTTTAATACATTAATAACAGATGTATATTTATGGGTATGATTGATTTCAGTGTTAGTAGGAGTAGGACTTATCAATGCAAACAGGTTTCAAGCGCTATAAGGAATACATATGGAATTTAAAACGTACAAAAGTAACACTATTACAAAATCATCTTTTCTCAATAGAGAAGAATTGAATTTGAAAATAAAATATATCAATCAGTTTTCTCAAGAATATTATTATGAGGACAACTATGTAATTAATAAAATTTGTGTTAGATTTAAGAAGACGATGAGAAAATATTTAATAAAATATATGCGTGTATAGATGAGGTGCCTAACTATATTGACACACAATGCAGGTCCAGAATTTCCAGCTTGCACGCATCAAGTGTCCCACACCAGCCTCATCACATCACTTTGCAGAGGCTCTGTGTTCTATGCCAAACCTGACTTACCTGACACTCTTAGGAGGGGATCTCAATGAGGAGCTCTGCTATACTTTGAAAGCAAAGGCATCATCCCTACAGGTATGCGTGTCCTAATGTAAATGCCATGGAGAGGGGTCATTGATAAACAGAAAGAGCAGTAATAGTTATATGGCGCACATGTACATATGATATTTTTTTTCTTCAAACACCCTTTTTTAAGCAATTGATATTGGAACAGTCATGAAACATGAAATAAAAGCAAACTACTCATGTCCTGACTCAGTTGAAATTCAAGTATGTTTAAGAATGACATTGTTTTGATCATTAATCAATATCCAACCTTTTCCAAGTTTGATTGATATGAAAAATATGTCACATAGTTGTTTTTTGAGAGCCAATTTTAAATAAAGGCTTGAATTTCCAAACTGCACCATAGCAACAAACCTCTTGAGTTAGGATTCTTGAGCACATGAAATCCAGAGTTATGATTATACATTTAATACATTAATAGCAAATGTCTATTTATGGGTATTATTAATTTCAGTGTTAGTAGTAGTAGCACTCAGGGGCGTACGCAGGATTTTTTCAAGGGGGGGGTTTTGCTCCCGAAAATTTGAAAATCGCGCCGGCCGAAAAGTCGCTCAGTGGGGGGGGGGGGGGGGGGTAAGCGTTTTTTTTGGGGGGGGGAGTCCAAAAAAAATCGCAACGACTCAGCCAGCCGAAAAGTCGCTCAGTGGGGGGGGGGTGGTAAGCGGACACTTTTTTTTTTTTTTTTTTTTGGTCTCGAAATTTCAAAATTTGACATTTTTCTTCGTTGGGGGGGGTGTAAGGTCACCTTTTTTAGGTTAACCGTGGGTATAATTTTTTTTTTTTTTTTTTTTTTTTTTTTTAATAATTAAAAAAAAAAAAAAAAAAAAAAAAAACCCAAAGGGGGGGGGGGGGTTTTGGTTTTTTTTAGGGGGGTTTACACACATAAAAATACCAAAGGGGGGGTTTGAACCCCCAAAACCCCCCCCCCCCCCCTGCGTACGCCCCTGGTAGCACTTATCAATGCAAACAGGTTGCAAGCAGAATGAAGAATACATATGGAATTTAAAACATTAACAAATAACACTATTACGGAAAATCATCCTTTCCGTGGAAACATTGGTGTGTTCTTTTTCTCAACAGAGAAGAATTAAATTTGAAGAAAATTGTTTGTCTTCAATATTTTTTCTCGAGAATGTTATTAAGAATACAACTATGTAATTAATAAATGTTATGTACAATTTAAGAAGACGATGAGAAATGATTTTAAAAGATATATGCATGTATAGATCAGCTGCTTAACTATATTGACAAACAATGCAGGTCCAGTCTCTCGAGCTTGACGGTCTCCTGTGTCCCACACCAGCCTCATCACAACACCTTGCAGAGGCAATGTGTTCTATGCCAAACCTAACTGACCTGGAACTCTATGGAGGGGATCTCACTGAGGATTTTAACTCTACTTTGAAAGCAATGGCATCATCCATACAGGTATGTGTGTCCTAATGTAAATGTCATGGAGAGGGTCATTGATAGACAAAAAGAGCAGTAATGGTTATATGCATGGTGCACATGTACATATGATTTGTTTTCCCCTTCCAAACACCCTTTTTAAAAGGCCATTCACTTAAATAATTGATATTGGAACAGTCATGAAACATGGAAAAAAGCTAACTACTCATGTTCTGATTCAGTTGAAATTCAAGTATGTTTAAGAATTACATTGTTTTGAGCATTAATCAATATCCAACCTATTCAAAGTTTGATTGATATGAAAAATATGTCACATAGTTGTTTTTTGAGAGCCAATTTTTAATAAAGGCTTGAATTTCCAAACTGCACCATAGCGACAAACCTCCTGACTTAGGATTCTTGTGCACATGAAATATAGAATTATATTTACCTTTAATACTGAAACTAGTATTTTAATGATTTTATTTTAATAAGACCACAAGATCAAATCGGAATTTAAGTCTCTTGCAAAATCACATTGAGTCATTTTGTCCAGACTGTTCATAGTGTCAATGAGGATATTTTATCTACAATGACAGCAAAAGTAGCATCTATACAGGTATGTGTGGACTTATACATATGTCATGGAAATGTCATTGAAAGAAATAAAGAGCAGTATTGATTAACACATGGTGCACATGTATATATGTTAATTTGGGGTCTGCTCGCTATTCATAAGGACCATTATTCATAAGGACCGCTATTCATAACGTGGAACTTCCCATACCTGAAGGACCGCTATTCCTAATAGGAGAAGAGGGTCACTATTCATAAGGACCGCTATTCATAATACAAAATCGGGGTCGCTATTCATAATACAAAATGAGAGTCGCTATTCATAATTCGAAATGAGGGTCACTACTCTTAATAGGAGAAGAGGGTCGCTATTCATAATACGAAATGAGGACCGCTATTCATAATACAAAATGAAGGTCGCTATTCATAATAAGAGTAGAGGTTTGCTATTCATAATACGGAATGAGGGTCGCTATTCATAAAAATAAAATAGGCCTAAGCAAAAAACAAAATGCTAATAACAAAGGGATATATTGGATGGAGGACACCCCCACGGCTGTGGTGTCGCTGTGGGGGGGGGGGGGCGACACATGTCCTTGAATATGTGTCTTTTTTAAAAGTATATTTTACATTTTATCTTTGATAATTATCTAGAGACATCACCCGCACCTGTGGTGACGAAGAACAAAGAGTAAAACATAACACACATATAATCCTATCGTAATTTGTCCTTGTGGGAAATCTTGCCCCACCACCCTGCCACCTACTGATCTTATCCAGGCTACGCCACTGAGACACTAAGAAGACCAAGCAGGCCAATTATTTAAGAACTGAGTTTGCTATTTCAGAAACTAGTAATTGTTTATACAACAATAATGTTTTTGTATAGAAAGTAGCTTTTAGTAGGACTTATGGACCTACAAATTATATAACGGGGTTGGACCGGACCATGAGCTTAGTTACTGCCCGGAGAGGGGGGGGGGGCACTTTAAAATTGTGTTTTGTTTAGGGGGATAGGGGCCTTAAACACTGTGGGACCTCGAAGGTTTTCGCGTCATGTAGCGTACAAAGAGGTTAATGCAATCCGAATATGAACCAAACATTTATTGTCTTTTTTTGTTGGAGGTGAAGGTGGTGGTGGTGGTGGTGATGGGTAAGCAGGTTTGATAAGGTCTATATAGTGCAACAAAATAAAAGTAAAAAATGCCATGAGAAATTTGTTTTTGTTTTTATTTTGGGGTGGGATATCTAGCCCTAGTAGCAACAAGCGGGCAGGATATAATGATAATTACAGAACAAACACAGGAAAAATATGGAATGTAAATATAAATATGCATGCTGGTTCAGAAGAAGTTAATTAATTTGAGACATGATAAATTCAAAGCAAACACAGAAAATACACGTAATAGTCATTCAAGTCCATGTATACATGCTTAAAGGTTCACACACGAAATATAAAGAATAAGTAGCCAAACCAAAATTCAAAAAAATACAATAAAGGGAACAAAACAAATGAGGAGTAAGGCTGACATGAGTTGTCATGAAACAAGATAAATAATTACAGTGCAATTATTCTTGATACTGCACAGCAACCAATGGTTAAATTCTATAAATTTAGTATCACAGATGCACAAGACTCTAGGCTATTAAGTCAGGACAGATCTTGGAAGTAAATTACTCTCAAATACATTACTTACAGGAAAGGAGGCAGCTTCCACCCACTAAAGCCCTTTTAGGGTTGAATCGTAAAAGAAATGGTCTTCTGTTCTCTGTTGTTGTTGTTCTCTGATCCCCTAACAGTATGAGAAAAAATAAAAAGATTTGTCTAACAGGTATAATTTGTTTTCTTACTTGATGTCAATAATTTAATTCAATTACTACTGCCATAGTGGATACTACTACTACAGTAAAACTACCACTATTATTAATATTACAGTTTTCATGAAATTGCAATATGTATTCAGCTATTGAATCATTTTCTTTTTGAAATTGTTGTAATTCTCTTGTGGGATGTAACTATAGCTCTTGAGTGTATATTCCCAAAGAAATAGATTATATGCCAGAATGAAATAAATCCACTTGCTTGTAACTGATACAAGGTTTACAAGCAATGTTGCTGTTATATGTTACAGGGTTGTTTTCCTCAGATCAGGAAAGGAAACTTCAGGTTCAATGAACAAGCTCAAGATGACTTGGACTCATTTCTTCAGACCCTCACATGTTCGGAAAGGTCAGTACAGTAAATGTAATTTTTTTTTAAATACAAAAAACATATGAAATATGCAAATTTTGTACCATTAATCTACCATTCACCATTGGCATATATACCATTCACCATTCTCCAATGGTAGGCCAATGGTGTTTGGTGAGTGGTGTGCCAATGATACACGAATGGTGGACAGTGAATGGTATACCAATGGTGGCTGGTGAATGATTTGTCAATGGTAGGCCAATGGTGGGTGGTGAATGGTAGGCAAATGGTGAATGGTAGATTAATGGTACAAACTAAGCATATTTCATATTCAAATTTCAATGGTGTAAATGGTACCATTCATCTACCATTGGTGATTATGCAAATGAGCGTCTAAAAATTATTATTAGGTTGAATGGTATTTCACTGGTAGATGAATGGTGCCCAATGGTACTTTGTGATCGTATTCTCAATGGTATCCGAATGGTATTTAAATGGTGTTTGTGAATGGTATCCGTATGGTATTTCAATGGTACTTCCGAATGGTATACCATTGGTATACCATTTAACTTTTTTTTTTGTAAGGGTCATTAAAGCACTAAATTGGCTTTTTGAAAGTGAGCCCTTAACAAATAACAAGAATATACATAACATATTATACATTGTAAGAAAAATCTCAAAAAATTATTACAGAAAAAACTTAACAAAAAGATAACAAAAACATCAAAATTTAATTTTAAAAACAAGATAAGGAAGAAAAGATAGGAAACATCAACAAAATATTATCATTTATGAGTTCAGTAGGTGTTTAACTTATCGTTTGAACTGTTTTACGGTCTTACTTTTTTTTAGATGAGTTGGGAGGTTATTCCAAATAATTAGACCATTGTAAAAAAAAAATCAAAACAAAAAATCAAATTCTGAGTAGTTGATATGCGGTTTAAAGGGAGCAGAAAGGGAGGTGGATATTTTGAGCATTTCTAGTATTGTAATTATGAATGGAACAATTCAAAGTAAAATCATCATACATCTTAGGAAGAATTGTATTAGACAGATGAAACATGAAAATTGTAGTATTTAAGGTTAATAAATCATGGATATGTAGGATTTGCATTTGTTTAAATAATGGTAGAGTGTGAGATAGACAAAAAAAAAGAGTGAATCCCACGTTTCTGTAATTTATAAATTTGTTCAATATTTCTTTTACAAGTGAAACCCCAAACAATAATACAATAATTAAAATGGGACGAAATGAGGGCTTGATATCACATTTTCAAAACAGTGTGAGGTAAGAAATTCAATCTGAATCAAACACCAATATATTTAGATAAAGTGTTACAAAGAGGATTTATATGGTGGTTCCAAGATAGTTTTTCATCTACTATTACTCCTAAAAAAGTTATCTTTTTATTTGAATAGAACAAAATTTAAATCCATTGGAATTTTTGTTGTAGTTCCAAAACATAATATAATTAGTTTTATTAGTATTTAATATTAACTCATTGAATTCCATTCACATACTTAAATTTATTAATTGAGTATTTACGAAATGATCACTACCTTTACAAAATACACTGGTATTGTCTGCAAATAAAATTAACGCAAATTATGGGTTGAACATGGCATGTCATTAATATAAATCTAAAACAAAAGGGGGCTGAGAATAGATCCTTAGGATTTTCGCAACCTATTGTTTTAACTTGGGATTCAGCTTCATTAATAATTGTTAATTGTTTAGAATCAAATAAATAACTTGATAACATTTCTAAAGGTGTGCCCCTAATACAGTTATATTTCAATTTTTGTAATAAAATAGAATGATTTATAGGCTGCTTTAATTAACAATAACAGGCTGTTCAACTCTTCACGTAAGCAAATGTATAATAATGTACATCACAGAGTTATATGAGTGGGACCACAGGCACAAAACAGCAGTTACTCACGGTAAAGAGACACATATCAGATCCGAAATTACTCCAAATTGAAGAAAAAACTAAAGATCCATCATTGTTCCTGAGGACTAGGGTATTATTCCTTGCAGTTTGTCAGCTTTAAAACGTTGATCATGAAGAAAAATTCGCGAAAAATAAAGCGGAATCACAGAGCAAATGTATAGGGGACACCTAGTTTTCTCAAAGTCATTACCAGTGAAACACCATTCACCATACAGACTCTACCATTGAAACACCATTCACCATCAGACGCCGCCATTGAAACACCATTCACCATACAGACTCGACCATTGAAACACCATTCATCATACACACTCCACCATTGTAACACCATTGACCATACAATTCCACCATTGAAATACCATTCACCATACACACTCTACCATTGAAACACCATTCATCATACACACTCCACCATTGTATCACCATTGGCCATACAATTCCACCATTGAAACACCATTGACTATACAATTCCACCATTGAAACACCATTCACCATACAGACTCTACCATTGAAACACCATTCATCATACAAACTCCACCATTGAAACACTATTCGCCATACAATTCCATCATTGAAACACCATTCACCATACAGACTCTACCATTGAAACACCATTCACCATCACCAGCATTAAAACACCATTCACCATACAGACGCCAGCATTGAAACACCATTCATCATACAAACTCCACCATTGAAACACCATTGACCATACAGAATCCACCATTGAAACACCATTCACCATACAGACTCTACCATTGAAACACCATTCACCATCACCAGCATTGAAACACCATTCGCCATACAATTCCACCATTGAAACACCATTCACCATACAGACTCTACCATTGAAACACCATTCACCATCACCACCATTGAAACACCATTCACCATACAGAATCCACCATTGGCACACCATTGAAATACCATTTACCATTGATGCTACCATTTAAACACCATTCATTTACCATTAGGTTTTTTATAAGGGCTCTACCAAAAGATGACTTTGAAGATCTTTCATTTGGGGGCCGTCTCGATGGGAATGCTCAACTTGTGGGTTTCTATACCAAAATATCTCTTGAGAATATCATAATGAAAACTTTTGGCCCTAAACGCACGTAAGGTCCGTGTGTTAGTGTGCCACGGAACAGACTTAAAAATTAGCATACCACACAGGCCGTGTGGCCACATACCAGGTGACCTTTGTAACAATTCTGCTTATTATATGAAAACTTTGAAGTAAAAATGATCACTGGATATCTAACCAATCACCATGGATCTTATATGAGTGGACAGGGAATTTCATCTTCTTTCCAAAACTGTTCACCCCTCTGCGACATGACATCGACTTATCCCGTCACGTCCTGATAAACAACGCGGGTAGGAAATTTAGGTTTAAATTTCTGTTCTCTCCATAGACAATTGCCATCGAATGCCCAAGTTTGAAAGAAAAATGATCACTGGTTTTGTGACTTTATTTAGAAAAACATACATCATCATGAAGCTAAAATAATGAACTTTAAAAATCTGTTCACCTCTTTTGCGGCGATTACCCGTTCTATACAGATACATGTGTTTTAGTGGGAAAACGTGCTAAAAACATGATGATTTACGTGTTAAAGCCTCTGTGGACGTTTCCAGGCGAGCATATTCGCCAATTATATTGCAACATCCATATCATTCTCATTGGGGTAATTAGGTACTCTGACAATTCTAAAGTTGTTTCTCCACGAAAAACGTTCCAGTTTATTTTCAGCTAGCTCTGCTGTCTGCAGACGGGATTCATGGGTCAAAATGCGGGCTTCTAAATCATTCGCCTTCTTCTCAAGCGGGGTAACATTTTTCTCTAACTCTGTAGTACGAGCATCTTGGAAGGCTAGAGCTTATAATTCCTCAAAATTAGAAAGCATTGACCGAATGTCAGATATTCCTTTCCGAACAAATACTTCAAAATCTGAAGAGGCGGGATTGGTTCGAGTGTCGGAAGATGCGAGCTGATGGGTATCTATCCCGTTAGTCCCACGTAGCTAAGCGTGCGAAAAAGGAGCTCCCGGAAAACACATCACTCTTCAGGGACCATCGTAAAAAAAATATTTATCAAATTCCCAACTGTAAAGTACTTTAAACCTTTAATATATTGAAGATTTTTTGTGTTCTCTGATTTTTGTTTGTTGTGTTTCTTTGATATTTTTGTTAAACTGTAGGCTAGTCTCTTCTATTGATTTTCTTCTTCATTCACAGATCAAAATGTTTTTTGAGACAGGTACTTTCAATAATACCAATAGTAGTTGATATTTTATTTCTCATCTTTCAAATTTATAACTATTTTTTAATATCTGTGTCCTTTACAGCTTACATAAATCGGACGGCTCAAATGACTCTGACAACTCGGCCGACTTGGACAGCTCAAGTGACTCGTATGTCTCGGCCGACTTGGACAGCTCAAGTGACTCGTATGTCTCTGCCGACTTGGACAGCTCAAATGACTCGGATGGTTCGGCTCACTCGGGCAAGTCACATGACTTCCAGCTCTGCTCTGTTGTGTAACCCTCCAGTCTCTGGATATCATTAACCTTCCAAGTCTAGAAATTTAGATTTTAATTTACAAGCAGTACTGGGAGAGATCAAGACTTTGATGTTGGCAATACATCAGATATTCTATGTCAATTCTCTCAGACACAGAGACGATATAGCAACAGTCGGACCAGGCCTTATAAGAGGCAAGCTCCTTGTACTCAGTCAAGAGCTCCACAGGATGATCCTAAAATTCTAGAGAAGCAATCAAAGTATGAAGTCTAGTTGCTATATGGTATCGGTAGAGTAAGACAGTGTCCCGGGGTAACACTTCATCTTGACTTTGTGTATGCATGCTACAGGGCTTCACACTAACTTTTTTTGGAAAAAAGGTTCAGATTTAACTTTTTACAGTCTGTATGCATGAGCCCTTAGAAAAAAATTCCAAATTCGGCGGGGGGAGGGGGGGGGGACCAGACCTAGATTTTGGGTGTCCATGTGTCTCGGGTTCCTGTTGGTTTAGAGCCCTGGACTGATAGCAACACATTTGGGGTAAATTCGGCGATGTTTGCAAAGGTTTGAATATTTGTAAAAAGGCTGTTTTTTCTTTTTCACTTGATGAGATCAGTCCACTGCAGTCCACTATCTGGTATTATTGTATACATTAATTTTTACGAGAATGAGAACATCTTATTGTCACAATGTTCGAAAACATGTGAAAGGCCTACCATATGTGGAATAAGCCCAAAACAGAGTAGTATCAAACAAAGTCCATTGTGTACATGTTTTATGCAAAAAGGGGTCATGTTATGTAGAAAATGTTTTTGAAAATACTCTAAATAGGTAATCATTTTTTACTCTGCTATGATCTTGCATTATGTCTGTATAAAAGGTGACAACTCCAGGGACTAGTAATTATAGTGATAATAATGGGGGCTTCTGATACAGTATACACGCCTGTTATGATGTGACAGTCCATGGTGCTCAAACATTATTACCCTGGTACTAGGCAGCGTCCAAATATCTAGTGATTTGGCATATCGGGTGCCCGTTTATACCTAGGTGGAGAGTGGCAAATGTGTCAAGGATTTTAGTACATTAGACAGTTTATGTAGTGCATGTACCAAGTATATGTGTATTATAGACTTATTCTGTTTTAAGTGATTTGCATGCAACGTATGAAATACCACTCAAATTTCACAAAGTGAGTTAGGCGTTGGAAGTATGTAATAGTTCAAATTATCAAACTGTCACTGTATATGTCAATGCCATTGCACATATTCAATAAAAATATGATTAAGTACAATCTAAATTAACTTGTAAATTTGTTACCAGAAATGATCGAGATGTTAAAGCCCCACTGTACTACTTATAGTTACTTTCGCCCTCTATATAACAAACAATGCCTAATCGGTGCATGTTGGTCCCCCATGATCCCCTTTTTCTTTTGTTAATTAAGAGATGATTTGATGAGATAACCACCTGTCAGTGACCTTGCAGGGAGGTCTAATTCCCCAGGCCAAACTAGTGCAGATGGGCTTTAAGAGCTATATTGCTCTAGTTATCATGTCAACAAACTTGATAGAACTCAATATGATAGTTGAGAACTAGCTTTGCCTGGTAAGGATGCAGGGGCGGCGATTTCTGTTCATGACCGGGGGGGACGGATGTTATGCGAGGGAGCGTAGCTGCCGAGCGAGATTTTTTTTGCAATTTTATTAGTCTAAACGCTGCACTCTTGGGCCCTCCGGAGCCTAAAAGTGTGTTCCAGTCATTATTCAGTATATGCTATACAATTTTGTGCGTACTTTTTCATATTTTCCGGGGGACGACCCCCCCCCCTAAAAAAATTGAGGGGGGGACGTGTCCCCCCGTCCCCCCCCCCCCCCCCCCCGGGATCGCCGCCCCTGTAAGGATGTATAAATACAGGCCTAGAGCATCAGGGTTCATACATTTTTTGTTGGACATATTGTATAATTGTTTGTACATTTCGAACTACATCCAGTTCTAGATTTTGAAATCTGTGTGAAGAAATATTTTCCTGGATTTTACATTATTCGAGTATTTATGTGAATATGCTGCTGTAATTTAAAGATACATGTCTCTTTTGTCAATGTAACATACCTGAGTTATCAGTGTAATATTCTTTTTGAAATGGATTATTGTTTGTACATGTTTAACTACATTCACCAGTACTATATAAATAAATCCATTTGAGGAAACATTTTCCAGGTTTTTTGTGTTACATCATTCCAGTGTTCATGTAAATATGCTGCCATAATTATGCGATACATGTTTATTCTAATTGTATTCAGTATTGGATTTCAATAATTTGTATGATAAATATTCCGGGTTTTCCTTCGCATCATTATGATTATGATTATGAAAAGGTATGATGCATGCATATTTTGAACTTGTATATGTTTGCCATACTTGCCTTGTAAATACATTTGATATTTTAGTAAATTTGCATTCCTTATTGGCTTATAAGATACAAACATATACATGTATAGTACTCTTATGAGCATTCTGTTACATTGCCATTTGATCACCACACTCTTCTGATAAAGTGATGTCATTTTTATAATCAACTTTTATTTTTATAATAGACATTGCAAATCTCTCAGATCTGTGAATTTATTCTGAATCGTGTCATACAAAGGTTGTACTAAACAGGTCTTTCTATGTAATACGGATGGTCATGACTTACTGTAATACATTTTGCAGTGCCTTAGATATTTCAATACTTTGATTTACAAAGGACACACAAGAATGTACTAGTTGTAGTTTGATGATAGTGTATTTGTTAGCGAGTATCCTTTCATCCCTTTAGCTGAAATGGTGTCATGTGACACTCAATTTCCTGTTATATTTGCACAACTGTGCAAGCCATAATGTTTGTCCTACCTAGCAACAACTAATGTATGCAATTTGAATTTTGACTATTGAGATACATTCTTAACAGGTTGATGCATAAATTTGGTGTACATGACAGAACTGGCCTATTGATGTCAATTGTTTGTAATAGAAATATGAATAAAAAAGGAAGATTTAAATATACCTTCTGAATCTCTGATCTCTTTGCCTGATGTGAAATTTAGGAGAGACATGGGAAGACGAAAAGAGAGAGGGGGATCGAGAGGGAGGGAGTGAGCAGGAGGGAGAGAGAGAGAGGGGGCCAGGGAAGGAGGGAGAGATGAGAGAAATGGACACATATATAAACATCAACGGGAGGGAAAAACAAGATAGAAACAACAAAAATATAGAGGAGCAGAAAAGGGATATGCTAAAAAAAAAAACGAAAATGTAAAAAGGTGAGTCAGAGAGAAGATCAATAAAAGGATAATTAAACAGAAATAACAGCCAGGGACAGAGCATAGGAAACGGTGATAGCTAGTCAAAAGATGACTTTGGATGGATACTGAATGAGATTATAAGAAGATAGAATAAAAACGAGAGAGAGAGAGAGAGAGAAAAAAAAATAGTGAAAAATAACAGGAGAAATAAATGGAAATGGAAGAGAGAGAGACAGGGAGGGAAGAACGTATCATCATTATTGTATACAAAGAGGGAATTAGAAGAAAGAGAAATAGGAGAAGATGAGGCAGAAATTGGACAGATCCGTACCGAGGAACAGAAATAAACGGAATAGTAGAGAATGAGGGATCGAGAGAGAGGGAGAGAGAGAGAGAGAGAGAAATAGAGAGAGAGAAAGATAAGAGGGACGATTAGAGACCTAGAAGATAGGAAGATAAAGAGAGAGAGAGAGAGAGAGAAAGATAGTAAAAAGAGAGAAAGAGGGAGAGAGAGAGAAAACGAAAAAAGGAGACAAAGAAGCCGTCAGTGGCATTATCTAATGAATGAGCGTCATATTTTATCTTTCATCTTTGAGATAGGCTGCACAGCCCTTTGGAAGAAGAGGGGCACTACAACCATAATATAGACGCATACGGCCATATTTTCACGAGGGGTGGTTAAAGGTAAAGGTAAGTTTTGGGAAATTTAGAAAATGGCCGCATAGCGATTCTTTAAAATGTTGATATATTTGGATGCCCCTGAGAATGTATTATAAGCACTAGAAAATTTAGCTCCTAAAACACTTCTGCTTTCGAGAAAATTTGAATATCAAAATTTCAAAAAGCGCCTTTACGGCCAGCCAATGGTAGCTGCGACCGACCATGAAAATCTCAGCATATGCAGTTGTGATGTATAATTTCCAAACGGGAATAGCCAATTGGTCGATTTTAGTAAATAAACATTGTTTTAAAGCTAAATTAATATATTGAGCTTGAGAGGGAGCTATACAACATAAAAGAGTAGATTATTTACAATTTCATCACTTTAGACTTGATTTCAACCGCGACAACGATCACTGAATATTGTAGGCCGGATCGCATAGCTTTCAATAATTATGTTCATTTGAACCAAATTCATGAACCCATACCAAAAGATTGTATTTTTTGTTGGGGGGGGGGGCTTAGTGATGTGCGAGGTTCTTGAATTCATTTTCTACACGTGTCTTGCGATTCTTTATTGTAGTCTTGGGCCCACAGATTTAGGGGTACGTCGGGCTGCAGGGGCACGGTAGCTAGTCCAGAGGCGGAGATGGTCATCACGATTTAGAAAAATCATCTTTCTTATAACAATTGTTTTTCGTACTGTAATG